>VDFB02149318.1:36508-86007 GCA_007258455.2 Sequoia sempervirens | reverse complement strand
ATATTGTCTAACATTCACTGGAGTTTGTGGTATTTTTTTGTTGTTGCGGAGCATGAGGAACCACTAGAACATCATTGTTTAGTGTATCATCTAACACTACATAATCATTTCTTTCTTCTCATGCCGCTAAAGAATAGATCTTTGTACAGTTTCTCATTGAATATGACATCCCTCGCTTCTCACAATTTTCTGATTTTCAAAATCCCAAAGCCTATAACCAAATTCATCAATGCCATATCCAACAAATACACATTTCTTTGATTTTGCATCAAGCTTGGTTCTATTTTCAGAATCTACATGTGCAAATGTTTCACAACCGAAGGTTTTGAGAAAAGAATAACTCACCTTCTTACCTTTCCATGCTTCCTCTGGAATACCACAACCCAAAGGATTAGAGGGACCTCTATTAATTAAATAAACAACAGTGTTTACAGTCTCTGCCCACATTTTTAAAGGCAACCCAGCATGCAATCTCATAGTCCATGCACGCTCCATTATTGTTCTATTCATGTGCTCGGCCACTCCATTTTCCTGTGGAGTCCTTGGAACTGTTTTCTGCCTACGAATACCATTAGAGGAACAATAATCTTCAAACTCTTTGCTGCAATACTCACCACCATTATTAGATCTGAGACATTTTAGCTTTTTTCCTGTCTCATTCTCAACCAAGCTTCTCCATTTTTTAAAAGTTTCAAATACTTCATATTTTTGCCTAAGGAAATAAATTCATACCTTCCTAGTTGCATCATCAATGAATGTAACATACTGCGAGAGCTATGAGAGGAGATGCTGAGTTGGTCCCCATACATCTGTATGCACAAGTTCCAATTTCTCATCTTTTTTTTGCTTTTATCCTTGAGAAAACTTACTTCTTTTGTTTTCCATACACACAACTTTCATAGAAATCCATATTAACACATTTTAAACCTGGTAAAACATTATTTGAATGAATACTTTCATACCTTTTGCACTCATATGCCCAAGTCTATTATGCCATAGTGTTGATTCAAAGTCCACGGCAATTGTATGATCTTCTACCTCCTCTGTAGCAGCTGTTCCTGAACATTGACCTTTTTTTGTAACAATTAAAGTAGAAGGAACAGTATGACCTGTACAAAGATATAAGGTTCCTAATTTCACACCTTTTCTACCACTAAGGCATGCTTTGTGACCTTCCAATTTTTATCACTAAATGTAACAACACAACCTTCATCATCTAGTTGCCCTGCTGAAATTAAATTTCTGCTTAACTTTGGAACATGCCTTACCTCATGTAGTAGCCAATGATTCCCATTCTGCAACTTAATCTTGATTCTTCCCTTCAACAACTGATAGGGTTCGTTATCTCCTAAATAAACCAGCCCAAAATCCCTTGGACATAATCAAGAAAATAACTTCTATGGGGGGTAGCATGAAATGAAGCCCTTGAATCTAACACCCAAGAATCATCGGCATTATCAAGGGAAAGAATCAAAGCATCCTCATCAGATTTATTACTTACCACATTTTCCTCTTTACTTCCTTCCTTTTGTCTCCTTTATTTTTTGAGACCAACAATCTTTCTTTAAATGACTTACCATAGTACCAGCAATCCCTCTTGTCTCTAGATTGGGACCTTTTGTCCTTTGATTTTCCTCGTGACTTCCCATGATTTCCAAAATTGTTTCCTCTCTCCTTTGTTGCCCCCTTTCTGCATTCAAAACCTGCCGATGTGGATGTTCCACCTAAGCTTTTCCAGGATTTCCTCGCTCAAAATAACACCAACAACATCATCAAATTTCAATGTATTGAACTAGAAGCTAATTGCTAACAACCATTACCAAGCTATTCCAGCTTTCGGGCAAAGAACACATAATCAAAGATCCCTAATTTCTTCATCAAAATTTATTTTTACAGTTAATTGGTGGTGTTTGTGTTAAACTCATTTAAATGATCAGTAACTGACCCACCTTCTACCATTTTCATATTAAATAAACGCTTCATAAGGAATATCTTATTCGAAGTGGAAGGCTTTTCATATAACTTTGCCAGGGTTTCCATCAATTCTTGAGTTGTCTTTTCTTTTGTAATATTGAACGCCACCGATTGTGCTAGGCATAAATGAATACTGCCAAGAGCCTTTCTATCCAAAATCTCCTAGTCCTCATCAGACATTGCTGCGGGTTTCTTTTTTTTCCCTTCCAATGGTTGCCATAAATCCTTTTGATAGAGATAGTTCTCCATCTGCATCTTCCATAACTGATAGTTCTGCCCATTAAACTTCTCAACCTTCTTACCCTCGTCTTCCATTACTCCCACTCAACTGTGAGACCTTCTTACAGACAATAATCGAAACACAACCCGCTCTGATACCACTTGTTAGGGTTATAAATGATAGATATCTAACAATTAAATGCAGATTTAATTAATAAACAAAGAAACTAAAACACACATAGAATAAATCATAACACAAAGAATTTAACGTGGTTCACCCAATCCGTGCTACATCCACCAAACCGCAACCATCCAATACTTTTATTATCCAGTACAAAACTTATTATAATCTTGCGAATAATCGCGTTTTTCATCATACTGTAACACCCATCTGAACCCCTTTTTAACAAGCTTAGAAGCTTCTAGATTTTGGGTTCTACAAAATCGGATTTTTCCTTTTTCGATGATGATGCGAAAAAGTAGGAGGAAAATTTTTCTCAGGGTTGCCGCCGCCAACCCCCCACTCAAGGCTCGGCCCGGCCCTGGACCCCGATAAGGATACGTGTCGGGGTGTACAGTATACCATGGGCTATACAATATAGCATGATCAATTGCCACATACCAACATATATCTATATAAGTGTTCACCTGCATAAATTATACAAAATTAACATACAAACTTACAAAATTACAAGAAATAGTTAAATTTTAAACGTACATGCAAATTTTTTTAAATTATAGGATGTGCATACATATACATACACATACATATATTCATTGATCTTGAGCATGTGCATACAAATTTCAAAATTTAAAATGTACATACATTTAAAATAAAAAATGTGATGCATAATGCATGCATACATCATTCAACTAAACTATGTGTACATACAAATTTCAAAATTTAAGATCTAGAACTATGTAATTTTAATACATGTACATACTAAAAAATAAACTTGAAACATTCACAAAAAGCTCATTTATGTCTAGCACATATATAAATTACATTTTTCCAACAGGAGAAATCATGATAGTAGATAGTCATAAAATATATACTATTATAAATTCATGATGTTATAAGTTATTATATTCATAAATTCAACACTAAAAAATATCCATCCAACCAAATTAATAAACTCATCACTAAAAATATCCATCCAACCAAATTCATAAATTCATCACTAAAAATATCCATCCAACCAAATTCACAAATTCATCACACAAATTATCCATCGAACCAAATTCATAAATTCATAACTATAAGATCATTGTCTTAATTTATAAAGTCGTGCGGCTCTCTACTGCATCTCTTCATTTCTTTGTGTTTTCCTTTTTAGAATTGGACTTTCTCCTCTCCTCTAGCCATCATTGATGCTCATCTAAGACCCCATCCATAGCCCTAACAACATTTTGCATCCTGGATGCAAAAGGCCTCAAAGGTGGTGTGATATATTCTTCATTTTAAATAATGTTGATTTGATCATGAATGGTTCTAATGTCGGCATTGATCAGTGCTTTCAAGTGAGCACCATCAGTTTCAGGTCGTGGAGGTGGGGGTTTATGAGGTGGAGTGGGTGGAGGTAGAGGTGAAGGTGGTGGAGATGGAGGGTGTGAAGGTGGATTACATATATTATTGAATTGATCCATGATCTCTAAGATATAAGTGAACCTGCATTAGATTTGTAGTTTCAAAATGTAAGATACATGTTTAGAAAATACCCTTAAACCATTCAATATAAATGGCCTAATTGAATACAAATGATAAAATTTCTAATCCTCAATTATGTCTAAGGCATGTTACTTAAATGAAAAAACAATTAACTATTAATATAGGATGGCTTAAGGGGATCTATGTCTACAAAATGACATGGCCTAAGGGAATAAAATTTGGTGAACTTTCCCAAGGAAACCAAATTTCATTAATGTCCTCGGACAAAATGAATGCTTTAGGGTTTACGATTTAGAGTCTAGGGTTTAGGGTTTAGAGTAATAGGATGGCTTAAGGGGATCTATGTAGTAAGGTCCTAGGAAAAAATGACATGGCTTAAGTGAATAAAATTTAGTGAATTTTCCCAAGGCAACCAAATTTCATTAAGGTCCTACCTGACAAAATGATGGCTTTAGGGATTAAGGTTTAGAGTTTAGAGTTTAGGGTTTAGGGCAATAGGATGGCTTAAAGGGATTTGTGTATTAAGGTCCTAGGACAAAATGACATGGCTTAAGGGAATAAAATTTGGTGGAGTTACCCAAGGCAACCAAATTTCATTTTAAGTTCCTAGGACAAAATGAATGCTTTAGGGTTTAGGGTTTAGGGTGAAGTTTGGGTGGCCCTTGGAATAATGGACTTGCAAGTTAGTGAACAACATTTTATTGTGGAACAGTTGATTGAGATAGCTCTTGTTTCGACTGACCAACCTCACATGAAATCTCATTCATATTATAATCTTGCAAGATCTTATTATTGTTAAATTTGGTTGCCTTGGGAAACTTCACCAAATTTTGAGAACTTCTTTGATCCCCTTAAGAAATGTCATATTAGGACCCCTTAAGACATCAGTTTACGATTTACACTGATAGGATGGCTTAAGGGGATCTATGTAGTAAGGTCCTAGGACAAAATGATAGGGCTTAAGTGAATAAAATTTGGTGAAGTTTCCCAAGGCAACCAAATTTCATTAAGGTCCTAGGACAAAATGATGGCTTTAGGGATTAGGGTTTAGAGTTTAGAGTTTAGGGTTTAGGGTAATAGGATGGCTTAATGAGATCTATGTAGTAAGGTCCTAGGAAAAAATGACATGGCTTAAGGGAATAAATTTTGGTGGAGTTTCCCAAGGCAACCAAATTTCATTTTAAGGTTCTAGGACAAAATGAATGCTTTAGGGTTTAGGGTTTAGAGTTTAGAGTTTAGGGTTTAGGGTTTAGGGTTTAGGGTGAAGTTTGGGTGGCCCTTGTAATAATGGACTTGCAAGTTAAAGAAACAACATTTTCTTGTGGAATAGTTGATTGAGATAGCTCTTGTTTCGACTGGCCAACCTCTCATGAAATCTCATTCATATTATAATCTTGCACGATCTTATTATTGTTAAATTTGGTTGTCTTGGGAAACTTCACCAAATTTTGAGAACTTCTTTGATCCCCTTAAGAAATGTCATATTACGACCCCTTAAGACATCGGTTTAGGGTTTAGGGTAATAGGATGATAAGTAAAGGGGTTAATATTTTTTATTCATCACATATGTAAGAACATTAGTTTATGAATATTTTTTACTTTATGAATAGACTGACTATTTCCATAATAGAAATACATAATTATGTATTATTAAGATTGATTTTGATGTATACTTTAACTTGATTTTTTTTAATTGAATATAAGATTATTTTATTTAACATGTTTTTCATTAATATTGATTGTATATATATATATATATGAAGTTTAATATTTTATGATAGTCGAATATTTCCCACTTAAATGAATTTTATGATATAAAATGTATAATAACATTAGTTAATGTTGAATTTTTCCAAAGATCCAAAATTGTATTTTATTTTGGATTGTTTGGAATTGAAAGAATCTAAAAGAAGGAAAATAAAAATATTTAGATTATTTGAGTGTCTAGGTAACTAGTGCAAATTGAGATTTTAGACTAAACTAGAAGCTTAATTAACAACTAATTGACTAGAATGAGAGTTAAGATTGTCGAAATACAAGAGACAACACATGCAAACAAGAAATGTAAACAAGGCATGACTAAGAGATCAAAACATAAAATAGAAATGAATGCAAATATTATCTAATTAAGTGACAATTGGAAATGGATTGTACAAGGATTTAGGAATTTTCTCACTAAATTTGCAAATAAACATTGAAAATTTATCAATTGTAATGATCCACTAGTCCCACAAGTAAATTTTAACATATTGTTTTCTATTCTAATTATATCTATGTTTATAACATTTAATTGATTGTGTCTCTTGATGAATACACATTTAAATGTATAATATTTATCAAACCCTATTTCATTGTCAATATCAAGGACCCTAATTTACTATGTATCAACCTAATTCTATCAAATAATTTCTTCCATAGGCATGCCTACATACTTGTCTCCATACAATGCAAACGAAATTTAAAACATTTAAGTAATGCAAATGAATTTTTTTCATTATCAAATATTCTTGAGATTGAAATCAGGGTTTTCAAATGCAAAATGATTTGTTTGATTTCAATTTAGGGTTTTAGTAAAAAAAATTGTTTGAATTCAATTTAGGGTTTCAAGAAGCAATTAGGGTTTTCAATGCAATTTTTTTTGTTTCATTTCAAATTAGGGTTTTTGCTTTGATTTCAAATTAGGGTTTTCAAATGGTTTCATTTCAATTTTGGTTTTCAATTTTTTTTTGTTTTCTTTCAATTTAGGGTTTTCAAATGCAATTTTTTTTTGTTTGCTTGAACAATTTAGGTTTCGAAAGCTAAATTTTGTTCTTAAGATACGATTTAAGGTTGATTTTTTCATTTCTATTCAATATCTTGAGGGTTTCATTTCATTTTTTCTTCTACTTCTACAAATCATCATTTCTTCTATTATAGGTAAATAAAATACATAAAACGCTAAATAAATTTTTAAAAATGCTAAAATCTATTATTGTATTAAAAATTTCAAAAAAACATGAAAAAAATAAAAAGATTGGGGGTGGAAGCCTACTTGGAGGTCGTTGTCGTCATTGTCATCTCTATGAAATCGAGATCCCGTGCTCTATGAATAACTAAGTTTCATTTATTTTTAAAAATAAATACCACTTTAAAATGGGATCCTGATCTTTACAAAATGGGATCCCGATTTTCATATATCGAGATCCCATTTCCCATCCACCAGTTTGGGACCCATTAATAAACGAGATCTTAAAGCTAAACGAGATCTTTTTTTTAAAGTAGGATCCCGTTTTTGGCAAGCTGATTTCATTTTTTTCCTAAGGAAAAAACTTCCACGTTTCGTGGACTCATCTTCTTGCTCTTACCCAATAATCTATCAAAAAGTTAGACTATGAGTGTGATTAGCAATTGAATAGGATTAATTGGGCTTATAAAATCTTTTCCATGTTGGAAGAATGAGAAGTTTTTCATTGGTGTTGTTGTTGGCAACATGAGCTTGTAGGATAAGCACAAGGTATACTATTACATGTTGCAATGTTGTCATTGATGTCAACATTGCATCTTGGTGTGAAGAATTTGGTGCAAATCATTTTGGTTTATTATAACATGCTTTTTGATGTTTGTGGAAGATAATTTTGCAAGATGGTTTGATCCGACAAAGGTACTTATGATGAAAAATTGACTAAGTGTCAATTTTGATAATTTTGTGTAATAGAGCATCTAGTTTTTGGGTCCACACTGGTCCATGAATGAAAATTTCACTCTATAGTTCTAACATAATATTTTTTGTTGGTAGAAGTATGTAATTCCATAATTTCATCTTGTTTTGGTTTTTGGCTTGAAAGCTATGAATAACAAAAGTTTGACCTAGCAAATTATAGTCATTTCTTGTATAGTGCATGTGAGTAGGAGATTTTGCACTTCTTTGTGGATAGGATTTTTACTTTGCAACCTTAATAATATGTTGAAATTTTTCAATAGAGTATGAATTCTAGATGGCATGATGATTTGAGGTACTTGTGTCCAAATATGGGTATACAATTGAAGAATTTTTATTAGGTCTTTTGCAGTGTTGACTTGATAGATGTGAAGGTATGTGAAGATTAAATAAGTGTTCCAAAGATGCATAGGAGCTATGATAGGTCCATGATGACCTATTTCAAATTATTTTAAGGATTGAATCTTGGTGTGAGGCATGTGTAGAAGGTTTTGAGCTGAAAAGTTATATATTGTATATTTTGTATGTTACATCTAATTAGGTTGGCCTAATTGATCTTATGCTTGAAGTGAATATATATTCTAGATCATATTTGGTGTTTTGATAAATGAGAGAAATGTATGTGATGTGAATGATGTGAATATTATCAGAGCAGTGAAAATTTAATTTGTGAATGCAGAGGAAAGTAGAGTGTTAGATTAGAATTAGATGGAGTGTGTAAAGTCAATTTATTGAGCTTCATTAGAACTATAATTCATCCATATAATAGATGCAATTGTAACAGTTCAATCTAGGTTGTGAGCCACAATCTCTCTTCTATCTTTTTCTCTCAGTGGACAGGGAGTCCACTTGGACAGTGAGTCCACCTGTAGTGAGCACTTATGTAAATATACTGTGGGAGTAAATGGTGACTCCCCAACACCCCCAAGAATAGTTTCTAGACCAAAAAAAGCTTCCACAAGAGAGAAAATGGCAAGAAAGCTTGCTTCACAATGCAAGATTGAATAATGGTTGAATATGATGGTACAAATTTACAAGAGATGCCTTGCTTATAAAGGCAAGGTTGAGAGATAGGATTAGACAAGATCATGACAAGTGTCTTAATCCTATGACATGAGACAACTAACTACCTAGTAATCATTCAATAGCTAGATAAGATAAGTTCTCGAAAATCCAACTAAGACTTCTGGAAAGAATCGTATATCCTAAGTAAACTTAACATGTGAATATGTCCCCTAATTACCTAGTGAATGAATTAGCTAGGTACAAGACATTTATTCACACCAACACCCCCCCTTAAGTGCAACTTAGGGAGAAGATTATTATGAAACCTATGCAAAGACTATGACTGTGAAGATGGGTCTCGGCTACTAGGCCATGTTAGGTACCCATTTACAATGCAAATGCAAAATGCAATCAATCTCTCACAAGTGGAGAAAAGGAGAGAACCCAATGGGACAAAACTCCTCTCCAAAAGAGAGAAAAACAAAACAAAAAGAAACATGGTGTATGGAGGACTCAATGATACCCCCCAAGGACTACATCCATCATGTATATACAATCAATGACCCCCCATAAGAGGGTAATAGAGAGATAAGATATCCCCCCACAATGTGTGATCACTTGCAAGTATGGTTAATGTCTGAAGACAAAACATAACCCAATGTCTACAAACAATGTTTCTCCCCTTGGGAAGAAGATACACCAAATACAACTGCAGGAATGCTTCCCATTCTGGATAGGAATTAGGAGGAGGAATCCATATGTATGAAGATTGTGTTTCTGAAATTTTCTCATGTGTTTCCAAGTTCTTGGATAATGAAGATGATGCCACAATCCAATCAGGTACATGCCCAATCACAACAAACTGTGACAAACCAAGAACAAATGGAAACTGATCTTGAACAAGCTCCAAAGACAAACATGAAGTGACAATAGTTGATCCATGATTATCATCAAATAGGAGAGTTATACCCTCAAATTGGTCTTCCAAATCTGCAATGTGAGACTCCACAAACAAAGACGCAATGTTTGTCAAATAGGAATCCCAGTCAGGAAGACTCTCAGATACCTACAATGAATCATTGGAAGTACTCAATGACTCATCAATAGAAGATGAAGAATCAGGAACCTTTGAAGCGTCTGCAATCTCCTCCAAAGGATCACAAGCATGGGTTATCAACTCTGAAGAATGAAGGACATTGGAGTTGGAAAGAGGATCTTCAAGAGATGGAGAAGAATCATGGTCTCCATACACCTCTCTAATGTGAGTCCAAAGAGCATGAGGACATTCTAAGTGAATAAGTGTCTCCAAAATTTCATCATTTAAATTTTCAAAAATATCTCTAAAGACTAGCTTTAAAGAATTTTCAAATGCAATACTCAACATCTGTTCTAGGACAATGAACTTCATTAAACAAATAGGAAAATATATTCCACTCGCCAAGATGTGTGAGAATTAAATTACTCCATTTCCTATAGTTCCCTTTCTCCAAAGTAATTAATAAACCCATTTTGTACCAGGGGCTAAAAAATAAATTTTTTAGTCATACATGTGACCGCGGGCACAAATAAGCAAAATAAGAAACTCGCCTACTATAGAGCCCGTCGGCTTTTATGAGAAGATTTAATAAAAAATAGGGCTTAATTTAATAGTCGACAATAAAAAATAAAGAAGCCTGTGATTAATGCATTTGTACCCATTGATAAGAACTTGCAATTGACATTGAAGTAACCGCAGATATGAATGTGGTAGTGCCAATGTACCTGGGTGAGTATGGAGCTCGTACCCTAGCCAAATGTGACCTTCGATAGTGAGACAAGATAGCGATGATGTAGGCAGTCGTGATAGGAGCGTGTACCCGTCAATTGATTGGTGGATGAGACTGCACAGTGGCCACCTTTGATACCGACAAAAGGACTGCCAATGTGGAGTCTTCGTACCATATGTTGGGGCCATGGCAAAAATATGATGTAGAAAGGTGGACCGATATGCAAACTGTTATTGGAGAATAAATGCACTAATAAATACAATGATGCTACCAAGTGACTGGTACAATCAGACTATGAAACTGTCGATGGAGATTTCACAAGACCGTTGGTGGAGGAAGAATATGTTGATGCCTGTACGATGTGACAGATGCCAGGTACGATTTGTCGATGCAGAGCCTGCGTAGGGGTGTACAATGGAATCCGCGGAAGAATATACTTTGTCCCAAATATTACGCCAAAATATTTATCAACCCCCACATATATATGCCTGAAACCATATAAATTTATTGCCTGATAAAATAAAAAAATTCCCCAAATTTTAATAGACAGATTGCAAAAAAAATTTAGAAATATTTTTTTGCAAAAATAGGAAAATCGTACCGCACAAGTGGTTGTCCCGGCAAAAAAAAATTTCTTCAAAAACAACTTTACCTAAAATGGACAAATTTATAGTCAAAATTTGTCTGCGGAACCTTCTGATCTCAACCGTGAGGTTTTTGAAACCCCAATCTACACCCCAGCAAAAATCTTCAAGCCAACACAATACCCTTAGATCTGGGAAGGAATTTGCAACACCTGGAGAGCTCTGATACCATGTGGGAGTAAATGGTGACTCCCCAACACCCCTAGGAATAGTTGCTAGACCAAAACAACTTCCACAAGAGAGAAAATGGCAAGAAAGATTGCTTCACATTGCAAGATTGAATAATGGTTGAATATGATGATACAAATGTACAAGAGATGCCTTGCTTATAAAGGCAAGGTTGAGAGATAGGATTAGACAATATCATGACAAGTGTCTTAATCCTATGACATGAGACAACTAACTACCTAGGAATCATGCAATAGCTAGATAAGATAAGTTCTAGAAAAGCCAACTAAGACTTCTAGAAAGAATCTTATATCCTAAGTAAACTTAACATGTGAATATGTCCCCTAATTACCTAGTGAATGAATTAGCTAGGTACAAGACATTTATTCACACCAACATATACTATAACCTATTATAATATATTGTGAGCTAATCTTCACTGTGGTTTTTCCCATTTTGGGTTTTCCACATAAAAATCTTGGTGTTCATGTGTTATGTGATGTTGAATATTTCATGCTTTCTTTCATTACTGTAGTTGAATCTGCTAATTGGATTGGATTCTTAAATGTTTGAATGGAGTAAAAGAATACTAATTCACCCCTCAATCCAAATTATGGAACCCGGAGACAATACCTGGTGTGCAACTTGTAGTATTGTATTGGTTTTGTATAGAACAACAAAATTGAAAAGAGATGTATGCAACTCCAAAATTGAATTATTTACATTCAAAACTTGAATATTTACATAGAAAATGGAATTCCAATAGTCATCACATGGTGGGAAATTCAAAAATGAGAAAATAAAATACTAAAAAATACAAATTTTCAAAAAAACTACAAAATTATTTACCCCAACTTGGTGGGGTCATAACTTTCTACTCGGTGCTTAGAATTCAAATATGTTTACACCGTTGGAAAGGTCTCCAAGAGTGCTAACTCATTTTTTTAAAATCCAATGCCTTTGGCATTCAATTTTAAGGAATTGACACAAGTTTTAACCCCAAATTCCTCTCTGAAGACCTCTCAAAATGCGATTTACTAGATGAACCATAGATTTTGATGGTTAGGAATGCTATGTCTCTTTTGCTCAATTAGGGTCTTTCACCTAAAGGAAAGAGAGATCCCACACCAAAAATCTAGGTGGTTCACTCAAACTAATGTATGTATGATGAAATTATGACTAAATGCAATGATTTAGATGCAGCTAACTGATAAAATTGATTGATTATTTATGCAAAACTAATGAAATATGAAGTGTTTGAAAACATGGTGTGATATACAAAAATGAACTAGAAACATGCACAAATGAACTCAGAACTTAATGAAACTAAATAGAGTGCACCTAGAGATGAAATGTTGATGCTGGAAGGTTCTAGAATCTGACAGAAATCATTGTTGATGATGGTGAATCAGTCCTGCTTTTGGCAAACTTTCTTGAAACTGGTTTCCAATTGTCGGGAATTGAATTATGATGAAATCAACTTTTCTAGCCTGGTAGTGGGACTCATTCACCACTAATAGTGAATCAATCCTCCTCCAAAAATATACAAATTTAGGGGTCAACTCTGTGGGTCCAGATTTGCACTTGTCTTGTTGTCGGGTTGACGGAATCAAATCTGTAGAAAAAGGGCTTAATGTTATCTCCAAGCTTGAATTAGGGTTTAGGTGACTTGAATGGCGTTGATGAATTTTTGACCACTTTTCAACACCTATTTCTTTGAAAAATCTGCCTACAAAACTTGCAAACACACATGCAAAGAGGGGGAAAATGGTTAAGGGTTAGAGTATAGGGATTTTCCTTGGTCAAATCCCACTTTGGTAATCAAACCCTTGATAAAGAAATGAAATGAAAAAAAGAAAGGAATGATGAATAAACAACATGCAAGTGTCCTAAACTCACCAAATCCTTGTTGTTGAAGTATGAAGATATGTCAATGGCTGCTCCAAGATGCTTGATAATTGCTTGATTGAATGATGCTATGATGGATTGAATGCAAGAATGCTAATTGATGATGAATGAGTGAATGAGATGAATGGGGGTTAAAATGGATAGAAAATCACTTATTTATACACTTATGCCCTAATTGCCCAAAAATACATCACAGGACAACATAAGGTCTTAATGAACAAAAACCCAAAGGAAATTTGAATTTATCTTGAATTTTGAGCCAAGAGGGACTCATTCGCCACCCATGGCGAATGGGTCCCACTCTAGGCAACTTACAAGTGGGTGTCAAGAATTAATTTTCTTTTAATGTTGTTTGTCAGGTTTGTATTAAAAAACACACTTAATTAAGGCCTATAAGTGCATAAAGGGGCCAAATAAATCATAAGAAAGGTGTAATTAGTGATGACAAGCCTAGAAATGCATGAAAGCTTGTTACAAGACTTTACAACACTTTAAAATAGGACTTGATAAGGGATAAAAATATGATATTTAGATGAATTATAATAAGAAGAGTTTTAAAAAGTGTAGAAATATGTTACAACACCTTCACAAGACATCATAATTTGAATATTCAGGACCTAATGTGAATGCATAAGTAACATTGCAACGTTAAATATAAGCAAAATAAGCCAAACATCACAAGAGAAAGACCTAAATGACCATGAAAATTTCCAAGATCCATTTTTCTAAGGTACACTAGAACCTAGAAAATATTGAAAAAATCTAAAAATTTGGATTTTTGGTTTTTCTTAGTTCTGTCACCTCTGGAACATCCTCTAACTGCTCTGGATTGCCCCCTCTCAGTATTTTGAGTGTTCAACAATTGGTATCGGATCTTGGTTCCTTGGAAGGAGCTTAACTGCTTGGGGAAGATCTTGGAGGTTGAACACGTGTCTGTTAGAAGACTACCTACTCCTCCAAAAGAGATTCCTACTGTTGGATTCATAGAAGATGATTGCATACTTTAAAAATATGGAGAACTCAAATTTTCTCTTGAAGATCTTGAAAGGACTTAAGATGAAAACAAATATCTGAAAGAATATGTCAAAGAAGCAAATGAATGCATCAAAAATTTGAGAGATAAAATCCATAAGTTCAGAGAAAGGCATAATTTAGTGAATAATTGAAGCAAGAAAATGAAACTATTGTTGGTTTGAAGGTACAAGTTGAAGAAAATAAAAGGATTGAAGAATGTTTGAATGCAATGGTGAAAATAAAATATGAGGAATGCACAAAGCTTGAACAAGAAGTTTTGAATCTTAGATCACATCTGGAGAAAGAAAAGAGTCATGAAGATAAATTTAAGATGAGTTCTACAAAGCTTGATGAAATGATTGCAAATCAGAAAGGATCTAAATATAAAGAAGGTTTAGGATTTGAAAAGGGTGAAATTTCAAAATCAAATCAGACGTCAAATGTTGAAGATAAGAATAACAATGGCAAGCATATTTAGAATCAAAGGAATAAACCTAGAAGAATGTTAGTCAGACAACCAAATGCACAAAGGTGTCAATATTTTAATAATTTTTATTATTCTTGTAATAAATTTGGACATAAGGCAATGGAATGTAGAAGCAAAATGAATCAAAATTTTCCATCTTTTATGGTCAATGTTTTACATGCAAGAAATTTGGTCATAGAGCTAGTGAGTGCAAAATTCAAATGATGAATGGCTATAACAATGGTAGAATGGTTCTAAAACATAAAAAAATGAGGTAGGGGTTCAATTACATGTGGGGTTTTATAATAAATTTGGAATGTTTCACCAAACTTACTATAAATGGAAAGGGAAAAATAAGTGTAATGAACCCACCTATTCTTCTATTTCATTCAGGGAATGAGATTCTCAAGTTAAAATCCACTTTCAACCCTTACGTGATGAATTTTATGAAGGATCTTGTAGTTTCCCTTTTTGTGTTAGGATAGGTGTCTAGGTCAAATTGCACTTTGGGGAGAAAGATTAAAAATAGCAAATCAACTCCAAAATGTACTCTATAACTTGGATTTAGTGGATTAAGCATAAAAATGATGGAACCTACAAACTTTCTGGAGAATCTGGAGGAGATAAATCTTATGTACCTCTCACAAAAAAAGGTGTTTTTAGAAGCTGACTGAGGACTCATTTTCCCAATGGAAAATGGATCCTAGGTAGGGCTCTCCAAAAACTATTTTTGGGTTCTTTGCTCCTGTTTCTGCACTTCTAGATTCCTAATTTTCACTGTCGGATAGTCAAAAATAAATTTGGGATCTGAGTTTCTGTGAAATGGCAACAAAGGTGACAACTTTGCAATTTTGCAACTTTGAGATCTTCAAATTCTTCAACCTACAAATCTACAACACACAAAGAGAGGGGGAACATGTTTTTTTTGGGTGAATGGAGGTTTGCCTTGGTCAAACCCCATTTTGGTAATTAAACCTTGAAATGAAATGAAATAGCATGAAAGGGATAATGAATGAACAAGGCAATGTCACAACTCGCCAAACCCTTGGATGAACCTTGATAATGAAGGTCTACAACTTGCATGAAATGGATTCAATGGATGTGGATCTTGAATTTGAATCATTCCTTGAAATGATAATTTGAATGCTTTATTGAGTCATGAAACCTACATCAACATATTAGCTCCAAAAACATGCATGACTCCACATAGCTTTGACATAATGCTTGGATCTTAAATACTGCAACAAATGATGAAGAAATCCTCTCTAGAATGCTCTTGACAATAATCTTAGCTCTTGTAATTGATCTCTCAAAAATCTAATTGAAATATTCTAGTTGATTTGATAAAATAACTTTGTATTTATAATAATTTATCCTTAATTCAAATTTTGCAAGCTAACTTTTCAAAATATAGATTTGAAATCATTAAAATACTGCCAAAAATATAATAAAAATTTAGGTCCTAAGTCTAAGTGAGAACCCATTCACCCTTGGGTGAATGGGTCCTAGGACACACATTCTCCAATGATAAGTGTTATGTTATGGCATTAATGAATGTTGGATTTTCCTCTTTAGAAATTATAATTAATTAGGCTTGGATTTGAATTAAATGGGCCAATTAAGGAAAATTAACCTCAATTAAATAATAAATCCCTAGATAAGTGTGAAAGTGTAAAGATACACTTTATAACACCACATCAAGGCACAATTAAGTCCATTTTATTTAATAGGGCCCTAAACTTAATGTGAATATGTAAAATACATATTACAACACTAAATTAAGGCATAATTATGTTCATTTTATTAATTCTCAAATTAAGTGTGAAAAAGGGATACTTTTTCCTACAGTACATTTAGCCCCCACTTTAGTGAGAGGAGGACCTTGTGTCAAGCTCACACTAAAGTAGACAAATATGCGTCAAGAGGGGTCCAAGAGTACAAGTGTGGATGGTATAGGATGACAAAGATCAAGAAGGGTGATCAAGCCCCCAGGATCCAAGATTTCATTTCAAAACAATATAAGCACAAAGGGACATGCACAAGATGTATGATATGCAACAGCAGGACAATATACACAAACATACAATGTCAAATACTAAAACAAAAATAAAAAATAAAAAAGGGGTGGATCAAGCCTCGACTGTTTTTCCAACTCAATGTAGATCAAGCCTCGGCTATTTGTCCAGGAATGTTCTCAAGCAGAACTCGATGTCCACTATGAAAACAACACACATGCTCACTCTAGGATAATGAAACCTCAGGCCATCCACTAGGTGAGCCCCCAATGGGTGAAAAATGAGAGAATATTATTAAGCTCCCATACCATATCAAAGCTATTGATGTAGGAGCATCCCCGGTTTCAAGCAATCTTGCATCAACCAAAAATATTTGCATTCATGTTTTCTTGCATTTTAGTAGTTAACTGTTTGGACCTAGTCTCAGTATTTCATACCGCATTATATACCACATTGTAACATCAGAGCTCATGGAGCAAGATATATGATCATCATTGCAACATCTACATCATATCCAAAATTCAAGTTTTTTGGAGATCCCAATATGAAGATATCACTAACAGACTATCAACTATAATTGGACAGAGAGCATTCACCGACCAGTCTTGGCTTTTCAAGTGTGCGGACCTATTTCGTGACTTACGGAGCTTAGGAAACCATTTCATAAGGATGTACATTCATCAAGGAGCCTTCGTCCCAATCTGCATCATGTTTACCCAAGGATCAAAGGAGAATCATATGTTTTGGCCGACCTTCACACGTTTCATCAACTTTGGGGTTTGAGACCTCTTGAGGCCAACGTAGACCTTTTTCGGAGTTGGGAATTGATATATATAAGCATTGTGTAGTTGCATTAGAGAGTAGTATAGTGATAGAGAGGATTTTGATCCGCATTGTATGTCTGGGCTTAGCGCCAAATCATTTTGTAATCTGTAAGCCAAAAGGCAAGGCATGTTTCTAGTGAATAATTGATCATTATCTATATATATACATGTGGGATTGTTATTCCAATTCTTCAAGTTTTCGTTGTGTCTACTCTTGCTATAAGGTTGGACAGTCCTATTCCTAGACCCTCCATTCTTTACTGCACCAAGTGGTATCAAAGTGATTTTTCAGACCTTGGGAGAGGAGAGCAAAGTTGAGCAAGGCATTTCATTAGATCTTTGTGTAGACAGATCGTTGACTTGAGGTAGCCTACTTGTGTTTGTCAACAGATCACCGATTGTGAGGTAGTTGCAACCTTGTAGCCAGATCACCGACTTGAGGTAGTTGCACTAGATCCTAGGAAGAAATGTCACCAAGGATAATTCATACTATTGTTAATGTTGCTGGAAAGATGGATGAGATGATGGAAAGGATGCAAATGATGAAAGTGTGATTGGATGTTGTTGAAGAAGATAGAAGAAAATTCTTAAACCCTAGACCTAATGATGAAAGTGATGATGATGAAGTTCAAGCTACAGACCTAATGGAAGAAACCATAGAAGAGAAAGAATCAGATTAGATGAAGATGTTGAAGGGTATTTCAAAAATAGGGAAGCGACCAAGAATGGATATTTTGACTAATATTGGTAACTTAAACCCTAAGGAGTTGATTGATTGGATAAATGAGATTGAAGAATACTTTGAATATGAAGAAATTGAAGATCCAGAGAGTGATATTTTCAAAGACTAAACTTAAAAGACATGCTACAATATGGTGGAAGGAAGTTCAATTGCAGAGAAACAAAAAAGGTAAAGAAAAGATTGTGAAATGGGATAGAATGGTGACAAAATTGAAGAACCAGTTTATACTTGTGGACTATGAGTTGGATTTTTTGAAGAGATTACAAAACCTAAGACAAATGGAAAAGACCGTGAAAGAATACACTGAGGAATTTCATAAGATCATCATCAAGATTGGACATGGTGAAGCAAGCAAGGAGAAAGTGGCAAGATATATCAATGGGCTAGGGATGAACATTTAGGAATAGTTGAGTCTGGTAAGGATGAATTTGGTAGAGGAAGCATATCAGTTTGCATTAAAGGTGGAGGACAAGCTAAACAAGAGACATGAACAAAGGAAAAGAGGAAGAGGAGGTAGATTTCAGAAAGAATACATTCTGGAGTAGAAAAACCATATGTGGAGCAAAACAAGGATAAAGATTCATACCACAAGGAAGAGAGGGATTCCAATTCATATGATAAAGGGAGAGATGATAGAAATTATTGTCGCCACAATAGAGGAGGCTACAAGTCTTACCGCAATGATGGATACCAGAGAGATGAGAAAGGATATGACAAGAGAACTTTTAGAGGAACATATTTTAAGTGTGGAGGAGAAGGACATAAAGCGTTTGAATGTCACCAAGAAAGTAAGAAGATTGAAAATCATGCAAGAACCGGATACACAAAGGAAGAACCAATGGAACCACCAAGTTTTGGAGGAAGTCCTAAGAAGGGAGAATCATTATTCATGAGGAGAGCATTGTTCCAGGAGAAAGAAGTACCTAAGCAAGCATTGCAGAGGAAACTTTTGTCCTAGACTAGATGTAAAGCAGGAGGTAAGTGTTGCAAAGTTATCATTGATAGTGGTAGCACAAATAACCTAGTTTCTGAGGAAATGGTGACAAAGTTTAATTTGGAAAGAAGAAAACATCTAAAGCCTTATAGGATAGCTTGGATTCAACATGAGCACAAGATAGTAGTAAGTGAGCAATGTCTAGTAAAATTTTGTATAGGGTCATATCATGATGAAGTACTATGTGATATTATGCCGATGGGTGTATGTCATATGTTGTTGGGTAGAACTTGGTAGTATGATAAGAAAGCTATACATGATGGGAGAAATAATACCTATACCATAACGTCCAATGGAAAGAGAATCACCTTGACACCTTTGGAAGATGAACCTAAAAGTGAAGTATGTGGAACAGCTAGAATCAATTTGGTAGACGGAAGGAAATTTCTGGATGGATTGAGATATGAAAACATTTGTTTTGCTTTTATTCCAAGGAAGTGTGGAGCCCTAGATGCAGAGAGAATCACAAGAGAAGAAGAACCATCAGAGAAGGAAGTCACTGAACTATTGACAGAATACCAAGATCTTGTATCAGAGAATGTGCCTGATGGATTACCACCAATCCGGAGTATCAATCATCATATGGATCTTATTCCAGGAGCTAGTTTTCCAAACAAAGCTACACACTGAATGAAACCAATAGAGAATGCGGAGCTAAATAGACAAATACATGAACTATTGAAGAAAGGATTGATCAGATAAAGTATGAGCCCATGTGCAGTATCGGTTGTACTTGCACCTAAGAAAGATGGAGAATGGAGGATGTGTACATATTCAAGATCTATCAATTAGATCACAATGAAGTATAGATTCCCATTTCCTAGGATGGATGACATCCTGGACAGTTTGAGTGGAGCAAAGTATTTCACAAAGATATACCTAAAAAGTGGATACCATTAGATCAGGATCAAAGAGGGAGATGAATGGAAGACTGCTCTCAAGACAAATGAGGGATTGTATGATTGGTTAGTCATGCCATTTGGACTAACTAATGCACCTAGTATATTTATGAGCGTGATGAATGAAGTCTTGAAGAAATTCTTGGGCAAGTTTGTCATTGTTTACTTGGATGATATTCTGATTTTCAATAAGACTAAGGAGGAACATTTGGAGCACATCAGAAAAGTATTTCAGAGGCTAAGAGAAGAGAATTTTTTGATAAACATCAAGAATTGTAGTTTCATGAAGGAAGAACTAGTGTATTTTGGGTTTGTGATATCTGCAGAAGGACTGAGGATGGACCCTGAGAAGGTTAAAGCAATAGTTGAATGGCCTACACCTGTGAACATTGGAGAGGTAAGATCATTTCATGGACTAGCAACTTTTTCCAAAAGTTCATTAGAAATTTTAGCCGTATTTGCACACCTATGATAGAGACAATGAGGGGTGACCGAAAGGAATTCAAGTGGACATCAGGAGTTCAAAAGAGTTTTGAGTTGTTGAAGCAAAAGGTGATAGAACAACCTATGTTAGCACTATCGGACTTTGATAAGGTATTCCAAGTAGATTGTGATGCTAGTGGAAGTGCAATAGGAGCTATGTTAAGTCGGGAAGGGAGACTACTAGCCTACTTCAGTGAAAATTGAATGATTCTAGGAGAAGATATTCAATTTATGATCAGGAATTCTATTCAATAATACAAGCCTTGAAGAAGTGGAGACATTACTTGTTACCTAAGGAATTTGTGTTGTATACGGATCATCAAGCTTTATAATATTTGAATAGTCAATGAAAGTTGAACCAAAGACATATGAGATGGGTAGAATTCTTGCAGAGTTACACATTTGTGTTGAAGCAGTGGAGTGGAAAGTCAAACAAAGTTGAAGATGCATTGAGCAGGAGAAGTTTGTTGATAGAGATGAGAACTGAAGTACTAGGTTTTGAAGAAGTAAAGCATATGTATGAGGATGACATTGATTTTGCTGAGGCATGGAAGGCTTGCAAGGAACCTATAGAGACAAATAGAAGCAAATGGTTGGATTATTTCATTCAAGAAGGTATGTCATTCAAGAACAGTCAGTTATGTATCCCTAGAAGTTTAATGAGAGAAAATTTGATCAAGGAAAAGCATTGCGGAGGATTAGCAAGAAATTTTGGAATTGATAAGACCATAGCATTGGTGAGTGAGAACTATTTTTTGCCACAATTGTATAAGGATGTTAGGAAATATGTTCAAAGTTGCAGGATTTTTCAAGTTGCAAAAGGAAACAGTCAAAACATTGGAATGTATACATCATTGACAGTACCAGAGAGACCATGGGAAGACATTAGCATGGACTTTGTGTTGGGATTACCTAAGACACCGAGGGGATTTGACTCTATATTTGTGGTTGTGGATAGATTTTCTAAGATGGCACATTTCATACCTTATAATAAAACTAGTCATGCAATACATGTTGCAGACCTATTTTTCAAAGATATTGTGAGATTACATGGACTACCAAAGAGTATAGTATCAAACAGGGACACTAAATTCATTGCATATTTTTGGAAAACATTATGGAAGAAGATGAAGACAGATTTGAAGTATAGTTCAACATTTCACCCACAAAAAAATGGACAAATAGAAGTGGTAAATAGGATTTTGGGGAACATTTTGAGGTGTTTGAATGAAGGTAAGTCAGGAAATTGGGACTTATACTACCGCAAGTAGAATTTGCATACAACAATTTAGTAAACCAGAGCACAGGGAAGACACCATTTGAAATTGTGACAGGACAACAACCGAGAGGAGTGGTAGAATTAAGAGATATCAGTATGGAGAATAAAAGGAGTATGGAGGTAGAAGAATTCACAAGATTCATGGAAACAATGCATACTCAAGTTAAGGAGCATCTAGAGAAAATGAACAATACCCACAAGGAGAAAGCAGATGAGAAGAGAAGACATACAGAGTTTGCAGTAGGAGAGGAAGTAATGGTATATCTGAGAAAAGAGAGCTTTCTAGTGGGGACATATAATAAGTTGAAGATGAAGAAGTTTAGACCTTGTAAGATCATCAGGAAGTTTGATTCTGGAAATGCATTTGAAGTGGAACTACCAGAGGAATTGGGCATATCACCTATATTCAACATTGCAGACCTATACCGGTATCATGAAGGAGAGTCATCGGAGGACAAAGGAGTTGGTTTTCTGGACCAGATAGCACATCATTTGAAGGAAATTGAGGAAATTTTAGACACTAGATTTGGGTGTAGTACCAGAGGAAAGCAATACAAGGAGTATCTAGTTAGATGGAAAGGATGACCGGAGGAAGATTCGTCATGTATTTCTCAAGTTGAGGTGGACCGCATTGGTTTTCCTCTAGCCCCTGGAAAGTGAGAGGTTCACTTTTCTTCAACCTCGGTGTTTGATGTAGGAGCATCCCAAGTTTCAAGCAATCTTGCATCAACCAAAAATATTTGCATTCATGTTTTCTTGCATTTTAGTAGTTAATTGTCTGGACCTAGTCTTATTATTCCATACCGCATTGTGACATCAGAGCTCGTAGAGCAGGATATATGATCTTCATTGCAATATCTATATCATATCCAAAATTCAAGTTTTTTGGAGATCCCAGTACAAAGATATTGCTAACAAAATATTAGATGTAATTGGACAGAGAGCATTTACCGACCAGTCTTTGCTTTTCAAGTGTGCGGACCTATTATGTGGCTTGCGGAGCTTAGGAAACCATTTCATAAGGATGCACATTCATCGAGGAGCCTTTGTCTTGATCCGCATCATGTTTTCCCAAGGATCAAAGGAGAATCATATGTTTTGGTTGACCTTCACACGTTTCATCAACTTTGGGGTTTGATACCTCTTGAGGACGACGCGGACCTTTTCTAGAGCTGGGAATTGATATATATAAGCATTGTGTAGTTGCATTAGAGTGTAGTATAGTGATAGGGAGGATTTTGATCCGCATTGTATTTTTGGGCTTAGCGCCAAATTATTTTGTAATCTGTAAGCCAGAAGGTAGGGCATGTTGCCAGGAAGTAATTTATCATTATTTATATATACATGTGGGGTTGTTATTCCAATTCTTCAAGTTTTCATTGTGTCTACTCTTCCTGCATGGTTGGATAGTCGTATTCTTGTACTCTCCATCCTTGACTGCACCAGTTATCCTCCTAACAACTTCGATAAGGCACCACAACATGAAACTTCAAGCTTTACAAGGCCTAACAAGCTGTGTTATGCTAAGCACTCATGAAAAAAATACAGATAGAGGTTTGTTCAAAGGGATTTTTCTTAGTTCGTGTAGGGTCTCTTCTTAGGTATCATCATGCCTAATGTCTCCAAGAGAGTACAAGTCAAATAAATATCATGCTCTTGTAGGACATAAAACCTAATGACACCACCAAGAAAAGGATGCATCACAAGAATAAAAAAATCACACAAAGAAACATGAGTATCGATTATGCCCCCACTTTAAAGCAATTTCTAACACCATTGTTGTGAGAAATAGCTTTAAAGTAGAAAATATTCAATTCTAACCATAAAGAAGACATGAGAGCTTATTCGGAAATCCCTATTCCAAGTCATATGTTCCCGAATTAAACTACATCATGAATATGGGGTTACCCCCAAAATTAAATGTTAAACATATGAAGCAAGTGTGTAACACATGAACCAACTTTAGGTATGTTGTCCACATCCCAAGCTTGCTCTTATATATACATGGAAGGTGATCAACAATCCAAAAGATACAATAAACAAATTTTATACAAGGACAAGGCTACCTAACCCCCTTGCCCCCACTTAGTGCAAGACAAGGGTAAGCCGAGGTGATTGATGGGAAACATGAAAATCAATATCAGTTAGAGGAACTAGGTGCTTCAACACAAGGAAGAGCACCACACTCCTTAAGATGTTGAATTTTATTACTCAAAGCCTTGCATTCATTAGTAGAATGACCGTGAACTCTATGATATGCACAAAATGAACTCTTGTTGTAAGAAAAATTTCATGTTCTTAGAGAGAGAGATATCAAGTGAGCTTAGAGAAGCTTCGACAAGGTACTCTCTTGATCGATAGTAGAAGATGTTCCTTTTGTTTGCGAAAAAGATATCTCTTGCTTAGTTCCATGTATCATACTTACACAAGACTCTTTAGATTGCAAGATTTTGTACTCTCCCTTAAACGAGGGCATAAAATCTATAAACTCCAATCATTACTAATACATGTCCTAGGAGTTTTTTGCGTGATGACATTGATATTAAGTGAATATTTCTTTGATTCTTTCATTTTTTTTGAAGGAAAATAACCAAGACCACTAGTTTCTATCAGGTCAGGATGCACCAACATTAAAGTTGGCTTAGGAGAATCTTTTGTAATAGTTTTGGTATTGAGTGAAGGCTTTTTTTATGCTTTTGTTTCTTTCAAGGGACAATAACCAAGACTACTAGTTGTTTCTTGTGTGTTAGGCTCTATAGGACACAAATACCTTTTTCTCTAGCATCACATCCTTTCCCACTATAACGAAGTTGTTTCAAAATCTCATAACCTCTCCCATAAATATTTTCATTTCTTTTGGATTCAATGGTTGATCATAATCAACTTCATCAAAGTTTGTTGTAAAATTTGTTTATTCTTCTAATGTGGTTGAAGTGGATGCTTTTAAAGGTTCTTCTGAATTTTGTGCTGACATTACCCTTTTTTCTTTTCCCTTTTTAGAATCTTTTGTTTTGATCTTGTATTCTCCCATGAATTTTGGTGTGAAATATAAGGAACCCCAATCATCTTCTAATAACTTCACGACTTCTCCAATATTTGCTTTTTCTTGTTCTTGCATGATTTCAAGTTTTGAAGTTGGTATCAATATTTTCATAGGGCTTCGTTTACCTTTTTTAGTGTGAAAACAACTTTTGAGTTTAGGGTCAACCTTGAGTGTGTAAAATTTATTTTTGTAAATATACTTCATTAAACGATGATGCGTTGAAGGTACCACCTACATTTCATGAATCCATGGTCTGCCTAAAAGAATATTATATGAAAGATCATGAGGCATAACATGGATAGTAGTTTGCAATGTATCTTTCCCAACAATGACAGGTAGTGTGATCATGCCCAGTGGTTGTTTTCATATGTTATGAAATCCATGAATGGACAAGGAGTTACGTTCGATCTTACTCTTATCAATTCCAAGCTTATCCAAAAGGTTCACACTACACACATTAAGGGATGAGTCATTATCAACAATGGTTCTCTTTATTGTTGTCCTATTAATAATGGATGTGATCATGAAAGCTTCATTTTGTTTTTGCACTTCCAAATGAGGTAGATCACTTTGGTGGAAAACAATTTCAGCATTCATTCCTTGAATCAGGGCTGCTATGTCATTCAGTTGCACATTAGAAAGGATATGAACCTGTTGTAAAGCAATTTGAGTCATGTTATGATAATGAGGGGAGGCTTGAATAAGATCCCATAAGGATATCTTAGCAGGAGTATTCTTAAGTTGTTCAACAAGATCATACTCCTTTCCACTTTGTAAAGGAAAACAAGGAGCACTGAGCAAGATAGGTTGAGGTAATGGTAATGAAATGGGAGTGATTTGTTGTTGCCTGTTGTTCCTTATATTATATGTTTGAGCAACAGTATTGTAACTCAGTTGCTACAAAATGTTGTGATGAGGTGTTCTTATGATAAGCACGAGTTTATTTTGAACTTGTGGTTGTTGTGAGGGTGTATAGAGGGTAATTTGAGGCTTAGGTGGTCCAATAATTATAGGATTTGTAGGAGGTCTAAGAATTATAGGACTCGAGGGAGTTCTAATGTTCATAACCTCAACAAACTTATCCTTATTTTCATGATCTCTTAGTGATGGGGAGTCTAATTTCACTTCATCATCTTCATCTAGGGAAGCCACATTACTATTTTTTGAAATACATGTGCCAATGTTATCATTTTCTTACGCCATGATATCTTCCCTAGTAGGAGAGTTTTTATGAGAGAAACAAACTAGATGTTCATGAAATTTAATGAATTCATCACAAGTAAGGGAGTTATCAATGGTTGGATTTTCTTGCTTATCAATGATGGCATCCTCTTGTTTAACAATATTTTCCCAAGTAGGAGGGGTGGAGAAGAGAAACAAATAGGATTTGCATGACTCTCCTTGATTGGTTCTTCTAACACCAAAATATTTTCTTCACAAATAGGAGAGATATTGGGAGAAGAACAAACTTGATTTTCATGATTGTCCAAGATTGTATTCTCTTTCACTAAGTTAGTTTCACACATGGGAGAGGGATCAATGAAGAACAAGAAAAGAGGATAAATGACTTCACATTCATATGCTTGTAACAACAATTTCTTAAAATATAAAAATAAAACATGAAGTATGATAACAAGAGACTTTTTTAATGAAAACATGATGCACTAATTACTCTAAAAATTTGAAATGCAATTTTTTTTTTCAATTTTAAATGCCTAACTTAAATGGATGACTAGACATTAATGCATAAATAAAAAATTCCTAAAACTTTCCAAACTGATGCACTAGGTTACTAGTAGGTCTAGGAAGTACAAAAAAACTCAAAAAAGTTTATTTTTGTAGGCCCCCAAGGACTCATTTTCCTAGAGGTGAATGTGTCCTAGTACAAGGTTTTTTAAAATTGAAAAATCCAATTTCTCAATGATTATATGTGTTCTCTATTTCAGGTCTCAGACTGTAACTTCTATGACAGAAATTTCCAAAATTTGATGACCTATTGCAAGTAAAATTAATGTCAAATGATGAACTATATGACACTCTTTGAAATGCAATTTTGACTTAATTTTTGAATTTGAATGATTGAACATACACTAATATGCAAATACTATGCAAAATTAGTCTAACATTATGCAATTTTTGTTGAATTTTCAGATTTAAAATAAATGTAAAATGTAGGTTTACACCTAAAATGCAATGCAACTTTTATGACAAATTTAGAAACCCTAAATGCAATGAATTAATGCAAATCCTAGATCTAGGGTTTGAATGCACTCCACATCAAAAATTAGAATGTTCAAAGCTTGGGTTCACCAAAATGAAACATAGAAAAAATGAGGTAGGGGTTTAATCACATGTGGGGTTTTATACTAAATTTGGAATGTTTCACCAAACTTACTATAAATGGAAAGGGTAAAATAAATGTAATGAACCCACCTATTCTTCTATTTCATTCAGGGAATGAGATCCCTCAAGTTAAAATCCACTTTCAACCCTTAGGTGAGTGAATTTTATGAAGGATCTTGCAATTTCCCTTGTTGTGTTAGGACGGGGTCTAAGTCAAACAACACTTTGGGGAGAAAGATTAAAAATAGAAAAACAACTCCAAAATACACTCTATAATGGATTTAGTAGATTAAGCATAAAACTTATGGAACCTACAAACTTTCTGGAGAATCTGGAAGAGATAAATCTTTCGTACCTCCCACAAAAAGGGTGTTTTCATAAGCTAACTGAGGACTCATTCACCCTATGGTGAATGGGTCATGAGTAGGGCTCCTGTGTCTGCACTTCCAAATTCTCAATTTTCACTGTCAGACAATTAGAAATAAATTTGAGATCTAAGTTTCTATGAAATGGAAACAAAGGTGACAACTTTGACAACTTTGCAATTTTGCAACTTCGAGATCTTCAACTTTTCTTCAACCTGCAAATCTGTAACACACAAAGAGAGGGGAAAATGTTTTTTTTGGTTGAATGTGGGTTTACCTTGGTCAAACCCCATTTTGGTAATTAAACCTTGAAATGAAATGAAATAGCATGAAAGGGATGATGAATGAACAAAGCAATGTCACAATTTTCCAAACCCTTGGATGAACCTTGATAATGGAGGTTCGCAACTTGCATGAAATGAATTCAATGGATGTGGATCTTGACTTTGAATATTTTCTTGAAATGATACTTTGAATGCTTGATTGAATCATGAAACCTACATCAACATATTAGCTCCAAAAACATGCATGACTCCACATAACTTTGACATAATGATTGGATCTTAAGTGATGAAAAAAATGATGGAAAAATCCTCTCTTGAATGCTCTTGACAATAATCTTGGCTATTCTAATTGATCTCTCAAAAATCTAATTGAAATATTCTAGTTGATTTGATAAAATAACCTTGTATTTATAGTAATTTATCCTTAATTCAAATTTCACAAGCTGAAATTGAAATATAGATTTGAAATCATTAAAATACAACCAAAAACAGAATAAAAATTTAGGTCCTAGGTCTAAGTGAGGACCCATTCACCCTTGGGCGAATGTGTCCTAGGTCACTTACCTAGAACACACATTCTCTAATGATAAGTGTTATGTTATGGCATTAATGAATGTTGTGTTTTCCTCTTTGGAAATTGCAATTATTTGGGCTTGGATTTGAATTAAGGGCCCAATTAAGGAAAATTAACCTCAATTAATTAATAAAGCCCTAGATAAGTGTGAAAGTGTAAAGATACACTTTACAACACCACATCAAGGCACAATTAAGTCCATTTTATTTAATAGGGCCCTAAACTTAATGTGAATATGTAAAATACATAGTACAACACTAAATTAAGGCATAATTATGTTCATTTTATTAATTCCCAAATCAAGTGTGAAAAAGGGATACTTTTTCCTACATTATAGGTTCAATCTTAAAAAGACTATTGTTATACATGCTATGGATTTGGGCATAAAGATAATCAATGAAGATCTAGAATGAATGGAAGGAATATTGGCCAAAATAATATCACATGTTACAATTGCAATAGGCATGGACACATTTCCAAGTTTTGAAAAAGTAGAAATATGAGGAAGGATAATTCGGTGAAGAGGAATGAACCAGTAAAAAAGATTGATCCCGCTAAAAAAAGGAGATGGATAAGATTTGGAGAAAGAAGGGAGAGATAGAGGTTAAAGATGAATTTGTACCAGCATCCAGTGCAAATGTTTCCTTAAGAAACTAAGTTGAGAGCTTTGGCTCAGGGGGAGCTTTAATGAACATCTTTTATCCCCTACCAAAGAAAATGGTGTTGATGTCTCAGCACGAAGATATGTGATGTAGACTGAAATGCTTGATCTATTGGTGAATATTGTAGAAGAAAATTTGATAATGTGAGTTTGCAGAGCATCAAAAGTTGACTGTGCACACAGTGAAAGGTTTGACAACTTATTGTTTGAAGCATTCAATGCAAAATTAGGTTAGATTCAAAGGGTTATAAAGTGATTTCACTTAGGAAAATTGATTTATAAAAGCATTTGAGGAGTATAGTAGCGAAGGAAAATTTGGAGTGATCAAGGTGATTTGAGATTCAGTGTGTTCAAACCCTAGTTTAGCAAGCAAGAGAAAAGGTGTTTACAGTCTTCATTTTGCCCTAGTTTCATAGAGAACCTTGTTTAAAGTAATTTAAATTATTTGAAATGGTACATCGTGGTAATAGAGGTGACTAAGAATTCACAACCTAGATTCAAGAAATACCCTACAAAATCCATAGAAGATGACCCGTTAGGCATATTTTTGCATGTTCCATATGGATTTTTTCCAATAGAGGATATAAGGATTTATATTCATAGTAAGATGGAGGAATATGATCATAGTAAGCTAGGAGATATGTAGATGGAATAACTTAATTGAGACAACTTTTCCCTAAAACCAAAATTCTAAAACCTAGTAGCAAAGAAGCTTTATGTGTGGCAATGGTTTCTGAACTTTTGCTTTGATCATAAATGGGTTAGGATGGCATTAAGTGGAATTCATGATAAGTTTATTTGGACTAACATGTCTAGAATGATAACAAAGGAGGTGATCAGAGAGGTTACATGTCTATGCTCCACCAGACCAATTCCTGTAATAAAATCAATCAAGAATGAGGTTGTAATGGAACTCACAAGTATAACATATGATAAGAGAGCTCTATCAGTTAATCCCATCAAAAATCTAGCTGTGAGATATGCAAAAATGATGATTGGTTATAAAATCTACTTCATAAATAGAGAAAACTATGTATCTGCCACCGCAATCCATGTGGCATATGAAATGGTTGAAAAATGAATGGATTATTGGTGCAGGAGCACCTAGTTCACTAGTTGCCTCTCATAGGAAAATTTGTCAAAATTGAATTTTTATTTGTAAATTCATGTAAAAGGTCATGTAAAGGTTATTTCAAATGTATGGGAGTCCCTAATAGTTCTCTAGGTGGTAAAGTTACAAGAGTTTTCTTTGGTGGCAAAAAGATTGCTATTTGTTGTCAAAATTGTAAGAAAGGAAAAAATCACAAAATGTGCAAAAAAATAGGGAATACCAAATGTCATAAGGTAGTTTAGGTAGTTTCATTTGATGAAGGAAGTTGGAAAGCCTTTAAAAAGGCATTGTATCTCATTTCCAAAGTAGAGGGGAGATTGAATGGACTTGTATTGAATTGGAGTTGAAAATTTATGAATAAATATGTCTTTTCACATAAATTATTGAAAACAGTGCTTTCAGACCTTTTGTACGGAAATATATAGGCATGGAAGCATGTGTGAATGACTGTAATGGATAGATGTAGATTTGAGTTAGTTATTGTAATTTTCCTTGAAACAGTCAATAGCCTGTCTAGGGTAAACAATGAGATGTTAGAAATTCATTTATTCTTCCTATGTTGTTGAAACCTCCTAATATCTAGTGTGTTAAAGGGTATTTGGATGTTGTAAGTTGTGTGTATATTGGATAGTGTAGGGGCATAAAAGAATTCAAGGTTTGATGGCTGATTTCTTAGAAACATAGAGTTCTCCATGAAGGATTGATGGCTCTAATGGTGATAATTGATGTTGAGGCATGCATGAAGGTGTAAGAATGTTTTGATGGTTTGTGCAGTTATTTTCTAAGGTGTGGAAAGCATCTTCAAGTTTATTTGAGGTTTGGAGGTTAAACTTTCAATAAACCCTCTCTGTTTTTTGTGTTGTTATGCCTACAAACAAGGGTTTCATGGTTTAGTATTTGGTTGATCCTTTTTTCCCTAAAAATGATTGATTCTTGAGGTTTGATACCTACTTAAAAACTATTTAAATTATTTGGATGTTTTGGAGGTGAATTAAGGGCACTCTCTTCATAATTTTGGCCTATCTGAGCCTATGCATGAAACATGATAGTCCTGTTGTTGATGTATTTTCTAAAAGTAAGGATACTTGATGTTGAGATATGTGTTGATGGATTGAAATGGGTCCCTAATGGTATGTTTGGTTCATGAAAATTTGGTTTGGATAGTTTTATATACCCATTTTTGTTTTAAAGCATGGCTACTAGGGTTTGAGGCTTGAATGGAGTAAACAGAGTTTTATGTAGATTCTAAGATATAGAAGATGGATATTGTTTTGAACTTGACTAAATGATGCTAGTAAAGGTATCTAAAAGCCCTAGTAAAATTTTAGAATGATAACTTGTTGTTTGGGTGTGTGTTGGAGCAATGTGGAAACAAGGTAATTTGAATGTGCAAAGAGGTATAGGATTGCAAAAGTTGAAGAATTTGGTAATACAGTGTTTTGTGAACATGTTCTTGATTTGATTCAGTTGATTTGATGAGGTTTGTAGTGATGTAAAGGTCTAGAGTTAGTTTGTGAGAAAGAAAGTATGCTTAGTTGTCTATTTTCCTTGGGAAGAGAGTTATTGAGGAATGTATATTAGTGAATGTTGAAGTATTGGTTGGTTTAGTGCATTTGATCAGGTTTTTGTCAATTTGAAGCTAATAATGGTTTGGATTATGGTTTAGTGAACTTGGAATATTGACTTGATGCCTTGAAGCTTTGTAGAATGAAGAAACAAGTGGAATTGTGTATGATTTTGATGAAAAGAATAGTGAATTAAAGTTGCTTGTTCAATTTGATCTTCTCTAAAAGTGTTTGGGATAGAAGTTCCCTAATGAATTGATGGTTGTTGATAGTTGGTATTGCATCAATTATGATCTTTGTGAACTACTAAGAGAACAATTGATGGGGAAATTGAAGCAAACCAAGGAAAATAAATATGTATTTAAGTATGGAACCCTAGTTGTGTGTCTACTTTTTTATTTTCTAAAGGAACTTCCTGGAACTAAAAGTGTGAAATGATTGCAAGGAAGACTAGTAGCTCATTGGATTGCAAACTTTATGAGAATTCTTGGTGATTCAAAGGCACAATATGATTCCCTTGTTACTTTCTTTACATTTTTCCAAAAAAGGATGCATGGATGAGATATGATACCTAGGAAAATGGTTGAAAATATCAAAATGACATCACATTCCTAGTGTCAATAGATGAGTGTATGATAGAAGCAGTTGAACCAAGGACAGTATGGATCCTTGCACTAGGATATGAAATTAATGAACAAGATATTATTGGTTTGGCTGATATTTTATTGAAAAGTCCAAAAGACACCACTAAAGCAAGGTATGGCACCTATGAAGAAAAACCTATGGAGGTGCATATGGAATAGAGAAAACCATAGATTAAGAAGAAGGTTGAGAAAATGGTTGACAAGTATGTGGAGGAAATGGAAATCTCAAGGGAACAAGTGCAACAGGCAAGAGAAAATGCTAGGGGTGAATCAAGTGTTACAAGAGGTTCAAGAAGCATAAGAAGATCTGGTAGGATAGCTACCACCCCTCCTTCTATCTAGAAGTCCTTCAGGACAATTCCCTCTATTGGATTAAGGATAAAAACAACTGCTAGTCCTCCAATAAAGGAGGAACCCTCTCTGATTGTGTAAACTACAAGAGCTGAGAAGAATAAAACCACTACGGCAGCACCACCTATAGCCCCTACCAAGAAAATACTGAAGCAAAATGCAGTGAGAGAAAAGGATACAAGTGTGAATGTAGAAGAAGAAGTGAAGGAAGAAGGACCACAGTTGGTCTACAAAAGGAAAAGTGCAGCTTCACAGGGTGAAACAAGTGTTAAAAGAAGAATATTTGATATTATTGACATAGACAATGAAGAATATATAGAAGAAGAAAATAATAAATTTGTAGTTCATATGAGAGAGAAAATGAAAGAGGCCACCAAGAAGGTGTCTCAAGAAAAGAAAAAGAGAGCGGAAACAAGCCAAAAGAAGACTCCAGATGAGAACAAAAAAAGAAAACAACCAAAATCGATAAGACCTCACTCTCCCATGACATTAGAAGCATTGTTCAATAAAATTTTGTAGTATGAGATGTTAGGGGAGATTGCAGCTTTGTATAATGAAGCAAATGAGGTGGATAAGTCCACCATTGTTAAGGCTATAATTAAGTATATCATTGTTTTAGAAGTTGATATGAAAAACATTAAAAAGAAAATTCCTATGGAGCTTTGGAATGTTTTGGTGTAAAGAAGACAAGAATCAATTGAAGAAGAAGGAAAGATAAAGGAATATGCATTGGATAAAGTTGGTTCTTCTATGTTCGAGGAAAATAGAGCCACATTGGCTGAGCTATACACCATAGAATTCAAGGTGAAGCAAAGGGTAACTACCCTTATTGGTAGAGACAAGAATGAATTTGAGAAACTACAAAAGGAGACAGTTGATAAATTTTTTGGAATTGTACAAAAATATGGTATGATTTCAAAGAGCACTGATTTGAAATTAACCACAGGAGAAGAAGCTCAAGACATTGATGCTCAACATGAGCATGTAGGAGATGAAGAACATATTCAGAATAATGTCTCTCCAAAAATGGAAGAATTAGCATAGTAAGATGAAGTAGCAGAGAAAAATGTTGAAGGAGAGACACTTGCTGGTGAGGAAGTAGCAAAGGAAGATACATCCACTCCTTCTCTAGTACCAGAAGGAAATGTTACTCCTCTAGACAACACAGAGAACCCTGTAGAGGAAGAGAATGTAAGGATGGAGATGAAGAGAATGATGAAGTAGAGAAGGAAGATAAACAAGAAAGTAATGAGAAAGACTATGAAAATAAGAATGAGGATGCATCTAGAGATGCAAAAACACAAGAATAAAATCTAGTAAACTCCAAAAAGAATGAAGAATTGAAGGGAAAATTTGTGGAAATTACAAAGACTTCTGGTAAATCCTTTGGCTCCTCTTGAGATTCCTTGAAGAATCTATTGAGTACGCAACTCAACTTCCAGCTTGTTGTGTCATCACAATTGCTACAACTGCTAATGCAATAGGGAAATGTAGATCTTAACAATATTCCCCCCTCGAAAAGCTACAGTTGGGAGGTGTATTCCATGCATCTACTGGAAAGAGATCATAGAAACACATCAAAAGAATGGAGAGCTAATGCAAGAAGCAATAAAGGAATTGCAAGAGGTCATACTCGGTGTGAACATTGACAAGTCACTTTCTGGTATGGAAAATTTAAAGCTATTAATTGATTATTTTAAAGAGTATGCCTCTGGTCTTATAGGTGAAGTGGAGAAAGAAGTTTAAATGAAGATAAATGATAAAAAGGTGTTGGAAATCACAAAGAAATGTGCTCTTACACATAAAAAGTTTCAAGAGAATATGAAGGATGCATAAGGGTGTGTAGATGAGGCAAAGGCTCTTTACCAATATGGAATCAAGTGGCTTATAGTCACACAAAGCATCAGGAAGGAGATGGACTCTATTGAGTCCGAGATCAACATTGCCTCCAGTGCCTATGATCTGGCACTTGACCTAGCTAGAGACATAAGGAATGTCATAGAAGATTTGTATAAGAAATTATTTCAACTACACACTAAAAAGGGTCATATCATTTTGCAGTTTGGAGAGATAAGGGACTTGGTGAATCCCAAATTCATACTTGTTTTGAGATCCCTTTTGAGTGCTACCAAAGCTACATAGATGAATCATGTACCTAGCACTCCAAAAGAAGGAGAAGAGTTACTGATGGAGTTTGAAACTCAATGCATTTCTTGGGACAGCCAAGAAAGCATGGAAAGAAGGCAAACATGTGTGGTAGACCCATGTGAAAAAGTTACAAGAGTCATCCTCTTCTGATTAACAACATTTCTTACTCTTTATGCATTTTTAATTTTTAGTTTCAGATTCTTTGTACATATGTGAAATATATAGAGTAGTTTCATGTACAAATTTCTTTGGTTTTGCTCCAGTACATGACTTAGGGGGATTCAATTCAATCTTTCAACTTGTACATATGCATATAATTCTTAGGGGAGATGGAAGGTATATGTTAGAACAGTTGTAGGTGCCCTTTACCCTTGATGTCAAAGGGGGAGAATGTTTTGGAGATATTTAGGGATGTTTTGGCATGTTTTCATAAATGACAAAGGGGGAGATTGTTGGAAGAATGAGAAGTTTGTCATTGATGTTTTTGTTGGAAACATGATCATGTAGGATAAGCACAAGGTATATTATTATGTGTTATAGTGTTGTCATTAATGTCAACATTGCATCGTGGTGTGAATACTTTGGTGCAGATCATTTTGGTTGATTCTAACATGCTTTTTGATGTTTGTGGAAGACAATTTTAAAATATGATTTGATCCAGTGAAGGTACTTATGATGAAAATTTGACTAAGTGTCAATTTTGATAATTTTGTGTAACAAAGCATCTAGTTTTTGGGTCAGCACTAGTCTGCAAATGAACATTTCACTCTATAGTTCTAACATAATATTTTTGGTTTGTAGAAGCATCTAATTCCAAAATTTCATCTCATTTTGGCTTTTAGCTTGAAAGATATGAAAAATAGAAGTTCGGCCTGGAAAATTACAGTAATTTCCTATATAGAGCATGTGAGTAGGAGAGTGTGCACTTCTCCACAGATAGAATTTTTACTTTGTGGTCTTAAGGAGATGTTGAAAGATGTCAATAGAGTATGAATTCTAGTTGGCATGATGTTTTGAGGTACATGTGTTTGAATATGGGTATATTGCTGAAGAATTTTTATTAGGTCTTATGCGGTGCTGACCTAATAGATGTAAATATATGAGAAGATTAAATAAGTGTTGCAAAGTTACATAGAAGCTATGATAGGTCCATGCTGACCTATTTAAAATTATTTTAATGATTGAATCTTGGTGTGAGGCGTGTGTGGAAGGTTTTGAGCCGACAAGTTATATATTGTATATTTTGTATGTTACATCTAATTAGGTCGACCTAATTGATGTTATGCTTGAAGTAGATATATATGCTAGATCATTTTCGGTGTTTTGATAAATGAGAGACATGTATATAATTTGAATGTTATCAAAGCAATGTGAATTTAAGTTGTGAATGTTGAGTAGAAGATTAGAGTGATGCAAATGAAGAGGAAAGAAAAGTGTAAGATTAGAATCAGATGAAGTGTGTAAAGTTAGTTTATTGAGCTTCATTGGAATTGTAATTCAAGCATATAATAGATGCAATTGTAGTTCAATCTAGGTTGTGAGCCACACTCTCTCTTCTATCTTTTTCTCTCAATGGGCAATGAGTCCACTTGGACAGTGAGTCCACTTGCAGTGAGCACTTCTGTAAATCTACTATAACTAGTTATAATATATTGTGAGATAATCATCACCGTGGTTTTTCCCATTTTGGGTTTTCCACATAAAAATCCTAGTGTTCATGTGCTATGTGATGTTGAATATTTCATGTTTTCTTTCATTACTACAGTTGAATTTGCTAAGTGGATTGGATGTTTAAATATTTCAATGGTGTAAGAGAATATTGATTCACCCCCCCTCTCAGTATTCCGAGTGTTAAAGACTCCAAATGGTCAAAATGGTCCTCATTAGACTTGGAGAACACTATAAGGTCATCTAGATAAATAAGGATGATTAAATTGATCAAATCCTTGAAAGAAATATCTATTTCCCACATTTGAAAGACCAAAAGGTATCTTGGAATATGTAAATGTTCCCCACTTTGTGATAAACATAGTTTTATGTTGATTCTCCTCTTTAACCCCTACTTGATTGTATCCAAAGAAACCATCTAGCAAGGAAAACATCTTTGATCCTAGCACAATTTGAAGAATCTGCTCCATGGAAGGAAGAGGATAGTGATCTTGTAGAGATGATCTATTTAGGTCTCTAAAATCCACACAAAGCCTGATGTCACTATTCTTTTTTCGGTCAATGACCAAATTAGATACCTAGGTAGAGTGCTTAATTGAATATATGATCCTTGAATTTATAAGATTTTTCAATTCTTAGGCCATGAGAGACTATTTTTGGATTGATCGGCCTCTGCTTTTGGTGGGTTGGTTTAGCTCCTTCAATAAGATCTATAGTGTGTTGGATCATGCTAGGGTCATAACTCCTTAGGTAATCATAAGTCCATGCCATGACTTCATCATACTCATTACAAAAAAATATTAACCTTTCTTTATCCTTTTGAGGAACACCTTTTCTAACTCTCTGCTTCCTACCACCTTCAACATCTAAATTAGAGTAATCACCTTTGTTTGTAACAAACTTTATTTTGTCATTTGCGACGTCATAAAAATAAAAAAATATTCTCTAGAGTGATTAATCCTTTCAAAAACTTGTTGGTTCTAAGATGGATAATCTGGTCTTCATAAGCCTCTTCAATTTTAGGCTGCAATTATTCTGCAAATTCACTACAATGTGGAATGAACATGGCAATCTAAGCATCACTCTCAAAGACTTGCTAGTTGTGATCATTATCAGGGATGGTTGGTCTCACAATCACCCATACTACATGCTTGTTTGATAATAGGTCTATCACTAGGTTGAACTGAGAACCAATTGTTGTCATTCTATCTGTTGCAACATTCTGAGATCTTGAGATCACTTGGATATTGAAGGCTTCAAATCCTTTGATTAGGTCCCACACCATGTAGCAGTAGGATCACATCCACACATTTTTTGAAGTTGATGTCCCTTTGACTTCTTTTATCACTAAATTTGAGTCTTCAAAGACCTTGAGCCTTTTGATTCCCATCCGCTCCACGAGACTCAAACCATGGACTAGGCCTTCATACTTGACTTCATTATTTATGCAGGCGAATTAAAATCAAAAGGCTTTGAGAGTCTCCACTCTAGCGTGGGCTAATAGGTGGATATCGGCTCCCAAACCTACCTTGCATCTCACACCATCAAATTGAAAAGTCCACAACCCTAACTCATCACTTGGGCTTCTAGGATGGCTTCCTTGATTCTTAGTCACCTAATGGATGACTTCATCTTCATCATAAATCACATATGTGCCAAGGTTGGTAGTGTCATAATTTTTGAATGGATCACTCCTCATGAATTCATTTATTAGTACTTCCTCTTCAGGGCTTCTATCTCCATTAGCTTCTCCACCTTCCAACATCTCCACACAATACATTTCATTTTTTGAAAATGATGTATGTAGTAGCCACAAAGCTCAACAAAACATCATCCACTACGTGTTGTGAGTGTAAGGGTTTTGATAATAATTTCATCTTAGCACCATGCTTAGTCTTGAAGATTACATGGGACCAATCCAGAGACAAATACCCCCAATCTTAGCAATGAAATCTCTAGATAGACACAATCTGAAAATGGGAGGGATATCTATTACTACCACCTCTTGGATGATTATAATACTAGGACATGAATATATGGTTAGGGGGAGGCTTTTTATTAGACCTAAAACCTAAACCCTTTTTTCCATCTAATTTCACGATTCCTCTATCAAGAGGCTCATATTCTAATTTTAATGAGTCTACAATCAACTTAGGTATAACTTTGGTGCTGACAACAAAGTCAATCATAGAATTTTGTAGCAACTTATCTCCTAAAATGAGTGTCAAGAAAAGTGGGGTAGGTTTAGGCTTACTTACCTCCTCCTTCACCACCTTTTATTTTTTGTTTATGAATTCCATAGCTCCTAAGGCCTATGACCCTTGAATTATCTCTTTTCCTTTCTCTTGATTAAATTATGAGACTACATTGGCCTACAAAGGCATTTTATCCTCTCTCAAAGACTCTCACGACAAGGGTTTCTGCTCTGGGATGGCCAAAATATCCCATAAAGAGACATCGAACATTGAGTGGTCCATGTATGGAGGTCTTTGGATCTTTTATTTTATTCAGAACTTCCTCACTTTGCTTTTCAGGTGCTAGAGCTGCTACTGGTGATTCTGGGTCCTTCTCGAGGACTGACTTAGGTTACGGCATAGCAAGTATATGCTCTCTGGTCAACCTCCTTTTGGACCAAGTATAATACTCTAATTGAACTTGAGAATTTTTTGACATTGATGCTTCATTGGAGAACATTGCATCTTCTCCCTCCATCCAAGAAAAAAGAGTTTGGTCCAAAGTGATTTCTCCTTCTTTCTCAAGGAACATGCCCTGCATTTGTGCCACTAGGATAGCATTCTCCACTCCCGAGGATTGGTAGGCATGTGCGCTTGTATCAATAATGATTTCTTGGTTCCGTTATTTTGAGACCCTTTGTTGGAGATTACCCCTAGGGAAATTTTGAGGCATGTGTGTGTTGTTACAAGGGAAACACCATGAATTAGTGTTGTCCACTGGATTATTTTGACCAACAACCAGCTCCTTGTTATGATTTGGCAACATGGACTATAGCGCAATCAAGACCAAGACTATCTGGTTTGAAGGTTGCATCTAATTATTTGTTTGCACTCCTCCCTGGTATTGGTTATGCTGGAAGAGAGGCCTATTTCCTTGAAAATTTAGGAAAGGGGGTTTAAACAACATATTTTTCTATCTCTTGAGGTTAAGTATCTCATTGGAAAAGGTTTGCAATAAAATCTTCGTATCACTCACTTTAATGTCCAAGGATGAAGGAGAAGCTACATTAGTTTGTGCATTGGGATACACATACATTGGAGGCGCAACAAATTTATTGAGGGAATCTTCTAGGGGTAGAAGTGGTATTTCAAGGAATATTGGAATAGGTGGCCGAGGAGGGAGCTTTCCAACATTTGTAAGATTATTCTTTGCTCTAATAACCAAGCCATATGCATCTAGAAGGGTTTGTCCCCCCAACGATTGAATCACATAGCTATGTTGAAGTTAAAATCCTTTAGGTAGAAAATAATAGTCATTGATGTCAGAGGTCTGGTCGTCACAGGGATCCTTTGCCAAGTTTTGTGAAGCCTAGTGTTGAAATCTATGACAACCTCTTGGGGAGCCCTTTTAATGGTTATTGGTTGTTGGAGTAAGGAAGATCGGTCGCCTTTTTCTGTAAGTCATTTGAAGAAGCTATCTCTGAGTTAATCCCATGTAGCAATTGAATTGGGGGGCAAGGATCTATACCAATCCTAAGATTTCCCTTTGAAGGAAGTAACAAGCAGCCTTAACATGATGCATTGTGCACACATTAGCGACATCTTGTAGATGTTTTGCTAGTGTCTTAAAATATTCTCCCATGAATTTAGGGAGCGCCTTGAGAGTGTTAACAGGAATAGGGTCCCATACTATTAGAGGGGCTAGAGGAATAAGTGGTCTACCACTATTCCCTGCTATGAAATTTCTAGCAGCCATTGGAGCCCACGCCTGTTGTTCTTGCGCTTGTGCTAGTATTTTTGTTGCTCTGCTTTCTGTAGTTCTTTGTCATTTGACAGTCACTAATGAGGGTAAGAGTAATCTAGGATTGTAAACTATTAATGATCTAGTGATGGGTATCTGACTCATAAACCTACTTCTTTACTGGCTTGAAGTATTATTTGTCCCACCAGACATACCAAAAAAACTATTGATCTCTAAAGGTGATGCTCAAGAGGTACAATTATGGGAAGTTCTACAAATGGGGTACTAGAATGTTCTCTGTAGAACAACCTCTAATATTTTATAAGTTGACTCTTCATTTTATTAACGGGGGGAGGAAAAGGGAGAAGAAATGAAATAAAACATGCATAAAATTAATCTATTCTAAGGCGATGCGCCAAGATTTTACAACATTTCAAACATGATATAGCATAATAAAATCTCAATTAGACTAGTTTCTACACAGGTTTGAAAGATTATTAAACATTAATCAAAGCTTTACATGCATTAAGGTAACTGTAATTATAAAAGCTAAAAGAGAATAATCCACAATTGCAAACACTTTAGGTAGACACAAAGTATGAATTCAAGAAAATAAATAGAGATGAACACATAGTGAAGGAAAAGATGAAATAATTCTATGTATTCAGTCTCTATCTTTTCAAAAACATAACATACTAAGGTTTGTGAGTTACCAAAAATAAACTATTCCTTCTGAGTTATGTATTCAGTGATGAAAAACCAAGAGAGAACCCCCAAAATAATGCCACACAAGGCTTAAATATGAAAAACCTCCCAATCGAGAGGGAAACCGTCAAAATGGAAAAGAATCCCCACTCTTGTGCCTACGAACCTTTCCTCATCCAAACCATTGAAATGAACATAGTGGGAAATCATGAGCAACCCTCAATGGGGTGATGATGCCACCTATTACTCCATGATCTACTCTTGTAACTATCTCTAAGATTCATTATGAGAGCTGATAATGAGCATTCATTCTTTAGGGTGCACATGAGTTGACCACACATCATTGTATGCCCTTTTTTTGTAGTGGACCTTCCAAGAGCTTTGGCCAACCACATATCAAATATTACATGTGATGCTTAGAAGCCCCTTCAGGTTGTGCCACCTTGACACGTGCCCTGTGGGAAAGCGAGCACTCGATGAAATAAAAACATCTTTGTTCCTTTTAGTTGGCACTCAAAACCATCACATGGAGTCTCATAGCATTGCACCTTGAGGATAGTCCTTGGATTTGATATTGATTTCCACGAGCTTGAAAACTGGTTTTACCTTGCATGAAAGTTTAAACCTTGAGTGCAAAAACCATAGAAACACGAAAAAGGAAAGTGTTATTTCCAATAATGCATTGGGAAAGAAACCCCTCATAAGAATAGGGTGAGATAGACAAAGTCTACAATTACCAACATAGATAACCACTAAAAATGTGTAATGTAAGCATCTACTAAACTCCACTACTTCAGCCATACCAACTCCTTAAAATATAGTTTTGGATTCTTCTTGTCAAATCTATCAATTAACCTCTCTATAAACTATGCATAGGATTCAACCTGATCATGACTGAAGGTGATCATTTTGTGATGCCACCACTCATGAGAACTACCATCTAAGTGTATAGCAACATATTTAATGGCCTCATCTTTTGGCATTGGGTTGAGCTAGAAGTAAGTGTCTAGTTTCTAAACCCATGCTCTAGCTATAGTTTTCCTTGAACCATCATAGTTGGAATGGATAATTTTCCCACCTTTCTCTGCGAGTCTTATTTATGCTTTCTACCACCTCTATTGGGCCTATATTTCAATATGAGATCCACGTAGCCATGAAAACACATTTTAGCCTGAAATTCAAGTTTCAAGTTCCTCCAATCCTTTAAAATCTGATCCTACAGCTCTTATTGTGTTGGTTCCTCTTCAACTTGGGCATTAATTTGTTACACCTTATTTCTTAGTTACCGGGTTACTTTTACCTTGTGAGTAAATAAGATGACAAATGTTTATTATAGCTTTAATATGATTCATTAGGAGAATGAAATATTGAATATGCATTAAAATGTTATTACTTTTGAAGGAATGATTATGTTTTATATACAGAAGGTAAATACAATGAATGAATATGTATTGCAATATGATTACTTTAATTCTTGATGATGAAAATATATTTCATGAGAATGACTAACTACTATACTAAGTTGAACGTAGGAACAGGTTTGAGCCCTCAGAAGGGAGGGAAAATATCACTCAGGAGAAGAGCTTGGTCTGGTAACCTTTAATTCAACCTAACTGAGCATACACACACTCACATCCTTGATTGGGTTAGTTGAGTCAATTGCTTGTGAAATGGTAAGTAACTTACTCATGTTCTGTGTATGCTCTTGACTAGGGTTATGTGATTGTCTTTATGTCGAGAATAAGTTCTTCTTCGTATGATCATATTTGCATGTTAGTCGATGAAGTATATGCACACCTCATGTGTACACATCAATCAATGAATATATGAGTATTTGTGCTTAAGAATGGATGTTAAAATAATATTATATATATAGTATATATATTAATGTGTGTGTGTCTATATATATATTGTTACGTTAATGTAAACTTATATACATATATATATTAATATATGTGTGAGTATATAATTAAATGCATACATATTGATATATGCATATGCATATATATAAGCGATAGTGTATGTATGTGATTCAAATGAATGATTATGTATATTGATGGGAATTGATGTATCAAATAATCATGTGAATGCAATCATATGTATATATTAATATATATATATATATATATAGGTTATGTGATATATGTGTATATATATATAAATATATATATATATATAGAAATAAAATTTAATGCATGGTAAGATTTTTCATTTTAAAGGTGACATATATATAAATATGTTTAGCGTTGTAGAAAGAGTGACCTGCACATAAGCCAAAAGGAAGGATGGAAAAGCACACGTTGTGTAAGGGGTAGCATAATAATTAAAGCATTGCATATATGTTTGGTCATTAAATTTTTAATGTTGAAACCTTAGCATATAAGCTTTTAGAATAACATGTGTAATGGGTAGATAAAGCCACTCATGGCACAACCTATAAAGGAATATCAACCAACATATAACATATGTAAGACTAAGTCAAAACAAATGAAGGAAGCACGTATGAGTTTATGTGCAGTTGTGTTAACATTAGAAGGGAAGTATAAACTATTTTAAATACCAAAGGAATCAATCAAAGCCTGCACTATAAACTTGGGCACCAAATTTGAAGGTGGCACCATATTATCAAGAGTTTGGAATGCTTAAGAGGTCTTTAAATTTCGCATAAGCCTGCAAATAGAATAGAGACTTAGTTAAGTGCAAACTTGACAACATTTTGTAAAGGAATTCAAATTAGGAAACTTGTTTAAAGCTTGTTGTCCCATATATCAAGTCAACTCAGCCATTTAAATGGTGAGGAATTTGATGTGTTACAAACCTATGAGTTAACCTAGTGAGTCGTTGCATGAGGATGAAAGGTGGCATAAATACTTACTTGTTTGTATCCTTTGGTTGCTCACAAATTAGTATAAATAGAGGCACTCATTCTACCAAATCACTTATCAATCTAATTTCCTTGTGTTAATTTACTTTGGTATTGTTGAGAGATTTAGTGAGTAGGCTAGGACTTAGAGGATAGTCAATCTTTGGTGAAGTAGCATTTGTGGTTGAAAAGGCCAAGGTTGGAAAGAAGTGTTATTGAGTTGGAACTTATAACCAGGTATGTTGATTTTTATTCCTCCATTATCTTTATATTTGATAGGTTAATTATTTGTAAATTTTTTGCTTTGGGAAAGATTGCATGATATCCTTGAATCTTATGATCTTAGTTATTTTATAGTTTTGGAATAATCTTTGTATGCATGATATACTTACTTTTATGGACTTAGTTACTTCCAAGTATGGAATGTTCTATGAGATTCTTGTTTGAGTCTCAAACAAGTGAAACCCTATCATTTGGAAATATTTTTATACTATGTGGAAGCGTGTGTGGCTTCAACACTAATAGAACTATACTTAGTTCATTATGACAATATGGATATTACATGAAAAGTGAAATGTAGATTATGTTGTTATCTTGATATGATAACTTTTGATACTAGGTAGACCTTTATGGATAATAAGGATAGTAATACCACGAGAATGACGGCATGGTAGAAATGTCATCATTGATTGGTTGAAATATTATGCAACCGTGATAATAGTCTATACTTGGTAGACTACTCATATCTCCTTGAAGCAGGAAGATAGTCTTTTCCCTATAGTTAGGGAGTATACTTGATTGTTATATAAATATTCGTCAATAGGTTTGAGAAATCTATTTACTTATTATGCTATAATCACATGCCTAATTAGGAGTCTATTCCTATTCACAAAATTCTTGATGAGGACTCACATTCCGACAACCCAAAGTTGTACTGAAAAGAGGACTTGTAGTTCAAAAACATGAACTCCTCTTAGGATAATGCCCTCCAAAGTATATGCAAATGTAGTAAACATTGCAAACAAGTGATATTTAAGGTGAATTAAGAGAGAGAATTATAATTTGTTTATGATCACTTGATCGTACATCACTTTTGATTGAAAACCCTAGGTTGGGAATAACCTATTTGGTTGGGTTGAATACTTGATTATTAATGAAGAAAATAGGTCGGGATTAACCTATATGATTTGATTGATCATTTGAATGATGGTTACATCTTTGATTGATTTCATTTATTGTTAGATTATACTTTTGATTTAATCATTTATTGATGATATTCTTCTTGAAGAGTCATTTGTTGATAAGGTCATACTTCTAAAAATAAGACACTTAATGTTGAGATCATACCTTTGACTAGAGTCATTTAAGGTTATGGCATTATGATTAGCTAGGATGGTTAACTAGGTTATTCTTGGGGTTAGGATAACCCACATAAAAGGGGATAACCTTAGAATAGAATACTAATGGTCAATACAAATCAAGCAATTTTAGTGGTGAATATTGTTAAGAATTGGCTATGGAGATAGCCACCCAAAAACTAGAGGCCAAATGGAAATCACAAGGAGAGAAGATTTGAATATGACAAGAATAAATTGTATTCTTATCAATTATGCAAATATGATTCAATGTGATGTTCAATGTATGAGATACCCCTTGGTTATATAGCCAAGGTGAGATACAAGATGTCATAAGATTATGACAAGTGTCTTAATCATATGACACGAGATGACTTATCACAAATACTTAAGTCACATATGTTACAAGTCAAAAGATAAGATAACAACTAATGACAACTAGTTAACACCTTCTAGAAATATTCCTAGGACCTAAGTAAACTTGACATGTAAATAAGTCCCTTAAGTATCCTAGTAATGAATTAACTAGGTACAAGACTTTATTTACACCAACACCCCCCCTTAAGTGCAACTTAGGGAGTAGTAGATTATTATGCAAATGACACAAAGATGGGTCTCGACTACGACGCCATGTTAGGTACCCATGTACATATGCAAATGAAATCTCTCACAAACAAAAAAAAGGAGAAAACCGAGTGGGACAAAACTCCTCCACAAAAGAGAGATGAAATACAAAAAAAGGAATGCTCTCGATGAAGAATGAAAAGGACAAAACACATAAGAGAGAAGAAGAAGAGAGACAATGCATCCCCCCCCCTCAATGGTGAGTCTCTTGCAATGGTAGAAGCTCGAAATTGAATGTTGAAGATGATCTGATCTCACCAAACAACATTCCTCCCTTTAGGAAGAAACAAAAACATGAATGTATGCAAGCGTTCTTCCCAATTTTGAAAGGAAGATGAAGGAAGTTAGATGATGTATAATGATGTCTCTAAAGCATGCTCAAGTGTCTCCATGTCGATGCCAAAAGCTAACACACTCCAAATAGGCGTTTTAGGCCACACTGCTAAAGAGGAAAATCCAAAATCTAGTCGAGATGAATGTAGAACATAATCCAAAGACAAAGAAGCCTCCTTCAAATATTGTCCAAAAGTATCCACAGTCACGTCAAACTACAAGGAATGATCATGTAGAGATTGAACAAGAGGGTCTAGGTGTTCCCTCACAACAACTGAAGTAGGATCTTATCCATCAAAGAGAAGATGAATGCTATTAATGATGTCTCCCAAATTTTCAATATGAGACTCCACAAACAAGTCTGAAATACCTATCAAGAAGCCATCCAAAGTAGCCAAATCTGAAATACAATCAAGATCCTACTGCATTGAATCAGAAGAAGGCATATCTATAGCAACACAACCATCATCAATTGCAACAGTAGATGGAGGAGATGAAATTCATGGCTCAAGATCTGGATCTGATGTGAGAACTCCCAAGTTCAAGAAGCCAAATGTCTCCTATGAATCATGGTTCATACTTGAAGTGTGATCAACAACCAAAGGAACAATGTCATCATCAAAAGCAAAATTTTCAAAAGTATACAACTGAGATGAATGATAAACCAACCTAGTAGCAATGATCTCTCTACTCTACAAGTCTCGAATGATGACTGAATCAGGTGTGAACTCCACAATCCTCCCATCTCCACCATGTGTAATTTGATATTTGGAAAGAAGATTGTTCATCAAATGAGGAACACACAAAACATCCTGAAAAGTGTTCTCCCCAAAACTAATAGATCCCTTCCCAATTGAACTCATATATGTATTTAATGTAAATGGATTCAAAACCATTCAAAAATCATCAAATAACCCTCTTAAAATTCTCACAAACATTTAATCAAATAGTTGGCATACTTGCAAATAGTTTTCAAAACTTGGGTTGCAACTTGCAACAAATAGTTTCCATTCAACAAATAAAAATGACAAAGATTATTTTCAGTCACTAATGAACTGATGGACAACAACACATGTCCAATATAACATCCTATATGCCACAAAAATGATAAACTAAAATAAACTTCTCAGATTATGTGGTTTCTTGAAACTTAATTTGCTCAATGCAACCATATCCTCGACCTGCAACACAACATCTTCACTTTGAATTCCTAGAAATCTCTATGGCTATATAATATCATTTAAAACCTGCAATACATAGAAAAAATCAATCCTTTTGAGAATACTATGCCTCCCTTTTTACCCTCCTTCAAATCCTCTTCAAATTTCTTCTCATCTCACTGAGATTCTTTCCCATTTTCTTCACCCATAATGAAATTATTTTTCATTTCATCTCCTCCTTCTCTCCTTTAATGGTATACCCACCTTCTTGGCTCCACAATAACCTCCAAAAATAAAATCCTCATAAATTATTTTTCATAACTCTCCAATAAATATTGGAGTTACAATTAACCACTCCTTCCTTATCTCCTAAAAAGGAAAAATGCAAAAAGCATGCCTAGATACCCACCTCCTCAACTCCTACTTTTTAGGGATAATTATGGGAGTTTTTAAAACTATATTCCTTCAATTTCCCACGCCCTCCATGGTTTTTGTGGCATTTTTATCAATTTATTACATTAAAATTACAATTTTAGCTTTATTTCACAATGCCAACTTGTCACATTTAAAAGTTATGTATTGCAAAATTAATTTAATCAACATTCAATCACTTGAAGCTATCAAACATGAATTTACAACCACATAATCCCACACCAAAATTCAAAAATGCATTAAAAAAATACTAAACCTCCATTTTTCTTTTTGGTTGATGTTGATTGCCAATTCGACTAGGATGCTCCTACATCGGTATTGTTTCCCATCTAAATAGGAGACATAGTACTATTATGACTTGCATAACCACCCCATTTTGAACTTGATTAAAATGGGTCCCCATTTTGTTTTTTTTTGGTCACCCTTGGTTGTTTGGTTGGGACTTAGGATGTTTTTTTTGTTTTTTTGTTTTGCTCCTAAGTCTGTCGTTTGTTCTATCGGAGGCAGACTCGGAACCAAGTCTAAACATGGAACTCTTTTTGGTTTCTAGTTCGGATTGTGTCTCGACTCTGTCTCCACTCTTTTTCTTCCTCGCTCTTTATTGTTCAGGCCGAGATCAGTTTTCATTCTAATCCCGCTTCCCTTGTTCTTATGTTTTTCTTTGCTCTTTGGTCGGGACCGGATCTGGATCCAAAATGGAACTTCGAACTTTGTGTAGTTCCATTTCGGTTTTGTCTCCGCTCCCAACTCTGTTTGTTGTTTTCAGTTCTTCCTTCAGAATTTTTTGTTTTGTTCTGGTAGACGTGGAACTAGGACCGAAACCGAACTTTGGAATTTCTTCCAAGTTCTGATTTTCGTTCCGTTCTGGTTCCGGTTCCTGTTTCGCCAGTTTCCTTTATTTTTTGTGTTTTTCATCCTTTGTTCTGGCAGGCGCGGGATGCGGAACGAAACCGAACTCTTGAACTTTTTTTGAAGTTTCAGGTTCCAATTCCATTTCGGTCCCGGTTCCACCGGCTCGTTTGTTTTGCCTTTGTTCCTTGTGTTTGGTCGTGGGGTGTTTTCTCCCCTTCTTTTTCTTTCTCGTCTTTTTACTCATCGTGTTTTTGTATGTTGTCGGAGCCGGAGTCGGGATGGAATTTGAACCAGTAACTTGGAAAAGTTCAGGGTCGGGTTTTTGTTCTGCTTCTACCCCCATTATGGTTCGCCCGGGATCAATTTTTGCTCTGATCCCGCTTGCATTTGTTTTGTGTTTGTTCCTTGTGTTTTGCTCTCTTGCAGGGTCGGAGCCAGAATGGTGCGATGAATTGAAAGTTAACGAATTTTCTTATGTTCAGTTCCCGTTCTGACTCCGGTCCCGGTTCTAATTTCATTTTGATTCTGCCTCTACCAGAGTTGAGTTTCTTTTTGATAAATAATTGAATGAAAGATATATGAAAGGTAGGATGAATGATGATGTTTCTATGCTTTAGAGGACTAATGAAGGCATTGTTTTGCAGGATTAAAGCATGTCAAGAGCATTTGTTGATCTTCCTCACAGGAACGGCCGCAACAGTCTAACTGCCAATGGTTCACCTTCAGCTTCCTCTGGT
>VDFB02149318.1:0-36408 GCA_007258455.2 Sequoia sempervirens | reverse complement strand
ATTTAGGAATTTTCTCACTAAATTTGCAAACAAACATTGAAAATTTAGCAATTGTAATGATCCACTAGTCCCACAAGTAAAGTTTAACATATTGTTTTCTATTCTAATTATATCTATGTTCATAACATTTAATTGATTGTGTCTCTTGATGAATACACATTTAAATGTATAATATTTATCAAACCCTATTTCATTGTCAATATCAAGGACCCTAATTTACTATGTATCAACCTAATTCTATCAAATAATTTCTTCCATAGGCATGCCTACATACTTGTCTCCATACAATGCAAACGAAATTTAAAACATTTAAGTAATGCAAATGAATTTTTTTCATTATCAAATATTCTTGAGATTGAAATCAGGGTTTTCAAATGCAAAATGATTTGTTTGATTTCAATTTAGGGTTTTAGCAAAAAAAATTGTTTGAATTCAATTTAGGGTTTCAAGAAGCAATTAGGGTTTTCAATGCAATTTTTTTTGTTTTCATTCAAATTGAGGTTTTCAAATATAATTTTTTGTTTGATTTGAATTTAGGGTTTTCAAAAAAGTAGTGAGGGTTTTAAATGAAATTTTTATTTCATTTCAATTTTAGGTTTCAAATACAATTTTTTTGTTTTCTTTCAATTTAGGGTTTTCAAATGCAAATTTTTTTGGTTTGCTTGAACAATTTAGGTTTCGAAAGCTAAATTTTGTTCTTAAGATACAATTTAAGGTTGATTTTTTCATTTCTATTCAATATCTTGAGGGTTTCATTTCATTTTTTCTTCTACTTCTACAAATCATCATTTCTTCTATTATAGGTAAATAAAATACATAAAACGCTAAATAAATTTTTAAAAATGCTAAAATCTATTATTGTATTAAAAATTTCAAAAAAACACGAAAAAAACAAAAAGATTGGGGGTGGAAGCCTACTTGGAGGTCATTGTCGTCATTGTCATCTCTATGAAATCGAGATCCCATGCTCTATGAATAACTAAGTTTCATTTATTTTTAAAAATAAATACCACTTTAAAATGGGATCCTGATCTTTACAAAACGGGATCCCGATTTTCACATATCGAGATCCCATTTCCCATCCACCAGTTTGGGACCCATTAATAAACGAGATCCCAAAGCTAAACGAGATCTTTTTTTTAAAGTAGGATCCCGTTTTTGGCAAGCTGATTTCATTTTTTTCCTAAGGAAAAAACTTCCACGTTTCGTGGACTCATCTTCTTGCTCTTACCCAATAATCTATCAAAAAGTTAGACTATGAGTGTGATTAGCAATTGAATAGGATTAATTGGGCTTATAAAATCTTTTCCATGTTGGAAGAATGAGAAGTTTGTCATTGGTGTTGTTGTTGGCAACATGAGCTTGTAGGATAAGCACAAGGTATACTATTACATGTTGCAATGTTGTCATTGATGTCAACATTGCATCTTGGTGTGAAGAATTTGGTGCAAATCATTTTGGTTTATTATAACATGCTTTTTGATGTTTGTGGAAGATAATTTTGCAAGATGGTTTGATCCGACAAAGGTACTTATGATGAAAAATTGACTAAGTGTCAATTTTGATAATTTTGTGTAATAGAGCATCTAGTTTTTGGGTCCACACTGGTCCATGAATGAAAATTTCACTCTATAGTTCTAACATAATATTTTTGGTTGGTAGAAGTATGTAATTCCATAATTTCATCTTGTTTTGGTTTTTGGCTTGAAAGCTATGAATAACAAAAGTTTGACCTAGCAAATTATAGTCATTTCTTGTATAGTGCATGTGAGTAGGAGATTTTGCACTTCTTTGTGGATAGGATTTTTACTTTGCAACCTTAATAATATGTTGAAAATTTTCAATAGAGTATGAATTCTAGATGGCATGATGATTTGAGGTACTTGTGTCCAAATATGGGTATACAATTGAAGAATTTTTATTAGGTCTTTTGCAGTGTCGACTTGATAGATGTGAAGGTATGTGAAGATTAAATAAGTGTTCCAAAGATGCATAGGAGCTATGATAGGTCCATGATGACCTATTTCAAATTATTTTAAGGATTGAATCTTGGTGTGAGGCATGTGTAGAAGGTTTTGAGCTGAAAAGTTATATATTGTATATTTTGTATGTTACATCTAATTAGGTTGGCCTAATTGATCTTATGCTTGAAGTGAATATATATGCTAGATCATATTTGGTGTTTTGATAAATGAGAGAAATGTATGTGATGTGAATGATGTGAATATTATCAGAGCAGTGAAAATTTAATTTGTGAATGCAGAGGAAAGTAGAGTGTTAGATTAGAATTAGATGGAGTATGTAAAGTCAATTTATTGAGCTTCATTAGAACTATAATTCATCCATATAATAGATGCAATTGTAACAGTTCAATCTAGGTTGTGAGCCACAATCTCTCTTCTATCTTTTTCTCTCAGTGGACAGGGAGTCCACTTGGACAGTGAGTCCACCTGTAGTGAGCACTTATGTAAATATACTATGGGAGTAAATGGTGACTCCCCAACACCCCCAAGAATAGTTTCTAGACCAAAAAAAGCTTCCACAAGAGAGAAAATGGCAAGAAAGCTTGCTTCACAATGCAAGATTGAATAATGGTTGAATATGATGGTACAAATATACAAGAGATGCCTTGCTTATAAAGGCAAGGTTGAGAGATAGGATTAGACAAGATCATGACAAGTGTCTTAATCCTATGACATGAGACAACTAACTACCTAGTAATCATTCAATAGCTAGATAAGATAAGTTCTCGAAAATCCAACTAAGACTTCTGGAAAGAATCGTATATCCTAAGTAAACTTAACATGTGAATATGTCCCCTAATTACCTAGTGAATGAATTAGCTAGGTACAAGACATTTATTCACACCAACACCCCCCCTTAAGTGCAACTTAGGGAGAAGATTATTATGAAACCTATGCAAAGACTATGACTGTGAAGATGGGTCTCAGCTACTAGGCCATGTTAGGTACCCATTTACAATGCAAATGCAAAATGAAATCAATCTCTCACAAGTGGAGAAAAGGAGAGAACCCAATGGGACAAAACTCCTCTCCAAAAGAGAGAAAAACAAAACAAAAAGAAACATGGTGTATGGAGGACTCAATGATACCCCCCAAGGACTACATCCATCATGTATATACAATCAATGACCCCCCATAAGAGGGTAATAGAGAGATAAGATATCCCCCCACAATGTGTGATCACCTACAAGTATGGTTAATGTCTGAAGACAAAACATAACCCAATGTCTACAAACAATGTTTCTCCCCTTGGGAAGAAGATACACCAAATACAACTGCAGGAATGCTTCCCATTCTAGATAGGAATTAGGAGGAGGAATCCATATGTATGAAGATTGTGTTTCTGAAATTTTCTCATGTGTTTCCAAGTTCTTGGATAATGAAGATGATGCCACAATCCAATCAGGTACATGCCCAATCACAACAAACTGTGACAAACCAAGAACAAATGGAAACTGATCTTGAACAAGCTCCAAAGACAAACATGAAGTGACAATAGTTGATCCATGATTATCATCAAATAGGAGAGTTATACCCTCAAATTGGTCTTCCAAATCTGCAATGTGAGACTCCACAAACAAAGAAGCAATGTTTGTCAAATAGGAATCCCAATCAGGAAGACTCTCAAATACCTACAATGAATCATTGGAAGTACTCAATGACTAATCAATAGAAGATGAAGAATCAGGAACCTCTGAAGCATCTGCAATCTCCTCCAAAGGATCACAAGCATGGGTTATCAACTCTGAAGAATGAAGAAGGACATTGGAGTTGGAAAGAGGATCTTCAAGAGATGGAGAAGAATCATGGTCTCCATACACCTCTCTAATGTGAGTCCAAAGAGCATGAGGACATTCTAAGTGAATAAGTGTCTCCAAAATTTCATCATTTAAATTTTCAAAAATATCTCTAAAGACTCTAGCTTTAAAGAATTTTCAAATGCAATACTCAACATCTGTTCTAGGACAATGAACTTCATTAAACAAATAGGAAAATATATTCCACTCGCCAAGATGTGTGAGAATTAAATTACTCCATTTCCTATAGTTCCCTTTCTCCAAAGTAATTAATAAACCCATTTTGTACCAGGGGCTAAAAAATAAATCTTTTAGTCATACATGTGACCGCGGGCACAAATAAGCAAAATAAGAAACTCGCCTACTATAGAGCCCGTCGGCTTTTACGAGAAGATTTAATAAAAAATAGGGCTTAATTTAATAGTCGACAATAAAAAATAAAGAAGCCACTGCTGGTGCGGGTCCTGTATACAATAATGGGTTACACTTTTTGGGACATGTGATTTTTTGCACGAAATCACATATTTTTAGAAAATACAATTATTTATGACTTTAAAGGTTCTATTTAAATTATTTTAATTAAATATGGATTGATAAAACCCCCTTAGATCAAACCCCCTTGGATAGAACCTTGTTAGATTTAAACTATGCATGTCAGTCTCCTCTACACCTATCAAAATGTTGGTAAAACCACTTTTGATTTACCTTTATGGGTGATCAAATGAATTCATTTAAAATTTATGTTTTATGGCATACTTATTATAAGCTTCCTAAAAATTATAATTTTAAATATGTTTAATCTGATTATTATATTTATTTTTTATTTCTTGTGAGTGTAGGATTTTCAATGAACATCAAGTTCTTTATTTCACACATACGACAAAATAGAAAAATAGAGAAAAAAAATTCTAAAAAATACATGTGCCCTAGGTATTGATGTCCTTATTCCAACAAAAAAAGAATAAGTTAATTCAAATGAATACAAAAAAGTTATGCGTGCCGAAGTACACCTCTGTCCAAATTATAATTATGCTGACTTGGAAAATTAATTAAAAAAAATATATGTAGCAAAAAAATATGAAAAAATATCCATTCCCTAGATATTGGTGTGAAAAAATTGTATTTTAAAAATTATAATTGTATCCTATCTATAAAAAAAGTTACATGGGCCGAAGTAAACATCACTTTTTTAAAATGTTGATTAGTAGAAAAAATAAGTTATTAAAAATTACATAAAATGATTCACAATTTTTTTTAAAAAATATAATTAGAATCTACACAAAATATCTAACAAATAACTAGTTTGATTCACCTTCAAAACCTTAATGGTTTATTTGCTATAGGTGTAAGAACATGAATGTCTATTGAAAAATCCTGATTTTAATGTCAAGTTTGGCCAAAAATTGTAACCCATTATTGTGGGATCACCCATTAATGCATTTGTGCCATTGATAATAACTTGCAATTGACATTGGAAATGTAACATAAATATGAATGTGGTAGTGCCAATGTGCACAGGTGAAATATGAATAGTACCTAGCCAAATGCTTGATAGCCGATAGTGAGACAAGATGGCGATGATGTAGGCAGTCATTGATAGGAGCACGCAGATCAATTGATTGGTGGATGAGGCGCACAGTGGCCTGCTTGATCACAGACAAAGGGCCAATGTGAGTCTTAAAATTTACCATACGTTAGACCATGGAAAAAAAATATGATGTAGAAAGGTGGACCCGATATACAAACTCTGATCGAGAGAATAAATGCACTAATAAATACAATGATGCTACCAAGTGGTGAATTTAATCGGACTATGAAGCTGTCGATGGAGATTTCACAAGGCCGTTGGTGGAGGAAGAATAATGTTGATCTCTTGGCGTGATGTGACAGATGTAAATTTAATTTGTCGATCTGAGCTTAGTAGGGTGTACAAATGGAATCCGCGGAAGAATATACTTTGTCCCAAATATTACGCCAAAATATTTATCAACCCCCACATATATATGCCTAAAACCATATAAATTTATTGCCTGATAAAATAAAAAAATTTCCCCAAATTTTAATAGACAGATTGCAAAAAAAATTCAGAAATATTTTTTTGCAAAAATAGGAAAATCGTACCGCACAAGTGGTTGTCACGACAAAAAAAAAAATCTTCAAAAACAACTTTACCCAAAATGGACAAATTTACAGTCAAAATTTGTCTGCAAAACCTTCTGATCTCAACCGTGAGGTTTTTGAAACCCCAATCTACACCCCAGCAAAAATCTTCAAGCCAACACAATACCCTTAGATCTGGGAAGGAATTTGCAACACCTGGAGAGCTCTGATACCATGTGGGAGTAAATGGTGACTCCCCAACACCCCTAGGAATAGTTGCTAGACCAAAACAACTTCCACAAGAGAGAAAATGGCAAGAAAGATTGCTTCACACTGCAAGATTGAATAATGGTTGAATATGATGATACAAATGTACAAGAGATGCCTTGCTTATAAAGGCAAGGTTGAGAGATAGGATTAGACAATATCATGACAAGTGTCTTAATCCTATGACATGAGACAACTAACTACCTAGGAATCATGCAATAGCTAGATAAGATAAGTTCTAGAAAAGCCAACTAAGACTTCTAGAAAGAATCTTATATCCTAAGTAAACTTAACATGTGAATATGTCCCCTAATTACCTAGTGAATGAATTAGCTAGGTACAAGACATTTATTCACACCAACATATACTATAACCTATTATAATATATTGTGAGCTAATCTTCACTGTGGTTTTTCCCATTTTGGGTTTTCCACATAAAAATCTTGGTGTTCATGTGTTATGTGATGTTGAATATTTCATGCTTTCTTTCATTACTATAGTTGAATCTGCTAATTGGATTGGATTCTTAAATGTTTGAATGGAGTAAAAGAATACTAATTCACCCCTCAATCCAAATTATGGAACCCGGAGACAATACCTGGCGTGCAACTTGTAGTATTGTATTGGTTTTGTATAGAACAACAAAATTGAAAAGAGATGTATGCAACTCCAAAATTGAATTATTTACATTCAAAACTTGAATATTTACATAGAAAATGGAATTCCAATAGTCATCACATGGTGGGAAATTCAAAAATGAGAAAATAAAATACTAAAAAATACAAATTTTCAAAAAAACTACAAAATTATTTACCCCAACTTGGTGGGGTCATAACTTTCTACTCGGTGCTTAGAATTCAAATATGTTTACACCGTTGGAAAGGTCTCCAAGAGTACTAACTCATTTTTTAAAAATCCAATGCCATTGGCATTCAATTTTAAGGAATTGACACAAGTTTTAACCCCAAATTCCTCTCTGAAGACCTCTCAAAATGCGATTTACTAGATGAACCATAGATTTTGATGGTTAGGAATGCTATGTCTCTTTTGCTCAATTAGGGTCTTTCACCTAAAGGAAAGAGATAGATCCCACACCAAAAATCTAGGTGGTTCACTCAAACTAATGTATGTATGATGAAATCATGACTAAATGCAATGATTTAGATGCAGCTAACTGATAAAATTGATTGATTATTTATGCAAAACTAATGAAATATGAAGTGTTTGAAAACATGGTGTGATATACAAAAATGAACTAGAAACATGCACAAATGAACTCAGAACTTAATGAAACTAAATAGAGTGCACCTAGAGATGAAATGTTGATGCTGGAAGGTTCTAGAATCTAACAGAAATCATTGTTGATGATGGTGAATCAGTCCTGCTTTTGGAAAACTTTCTTGAAACTGGTTTCCAATTATCGGGAATTGAATTATGATGAAATCAACTTTTCTAGCCTGGTAGTGGGACTCATTCACCACTAATAGTGAATCAATCCTCCTCCAAAAATATACAAATTTAGGGGTCAACTCTGTGGGTCCAGATTTGCACTTGTCTTCTTGTCGGGTTGACGGAATCAAATCTGTAGAAAAAGGGCTCAATGTTATCTCCAAGCTTGAATTAGGGTTTAGGTGACTTGAATGGCGTTGATGAATTTTTGACCACTTTTAAACACCTATTTCTTTGAAAAATCTGCCTACAAAACCTGCAAACACACATGCAAAGAGGGGGAAAACGGTTAAGGGTTAGAGTATAGGGATTTTCCTTGGTCAAATCCCACTTTGGTAATCAAACCCTTGATAAAGAAATGAAATGAAAAAAAGAAAGGAATGATGAATAAACAACATGAAAGTGTCCTAAACTCACCAAATCCTTGTTGTTGAAGTATGAAGATATGTCAATGGCTACTCCAAGATGCTTGATAATTGCTTGATTGAATGATGCTATGATGGATTGAATGCAAGAATGCTAATTGATGATGAATGAGTGAATGAGATGAATGGGGGTTAAAATGGATAGAAAAACACTTATTTATACACTTATGCCCTAATTGCCCAAAAATACATCACAGGACAACATAAGGTCTTAATGAACAAAAACCCAAAGGAAATTTGAATTTATCTTGAATTTTGAGCCAAGAGGGACTCATTCGCCACCCATGGCGAATGGGTCCCACTCTAGGCAACTTACAAGTGGGTGTCAAGAATTAATTTTCTTTTAATGTTGTTTGTCAGGTTTGTATTAAAAAACACACTTAATTAAGGCCTATAAGTGCATAAAGGGGCCAAATAAATCATAAGAAAGGTGTAATTAGTGATGACAAGCCTAGAAATGCATGAAAGCTTGTTACAAGACTTTACAACACTTTAAAATAGGACTTGATAAGGGATAAAAATATGATATTTAGATGAATTATAATAAGAAGAGTTTTAAAAAGTGTAGAAATATGTTACAACACCTTCACAAGACATCAAAATTTGAATATTCAGGACCTAATGTGAATGCATAAGTAACATTGCAACGTTAAATATAAGCAAAATAAGAAAAACATCACAAGAGAAAGACCTAAATGACCATGAAAATTTCCAAGATCCATTTTTCTAAGGTACACTAGAACCTAGAAAATATCGAAAAAATCTAAAAATTTGGATTTTTGGTTTTTCTTAGTTCTGTCACCTCTGGAACATCCTCTAACTGCTCTGAATTGCCCCCTCTCAGTATTTTGAGTGTTCAACAATTGGTATCGGATCTTGGTTCCTTGGAAGGAGCTTAACTGCTTGGGGAAGATCTTGGAGGTTGAACACGTGTCTGTTAGAAGACTACCTACTCCTCCAAAAGAGATTCCTACTGTTGGATTCATAGAAGATGATCACATACTTTAAAAATATGGAGAACTCAAAGTTTCTCTTGAAGATCTTGAAAGGACTTAAGATGAAAACAAATATCTGAAAGAAAATGTCAAAGAAGCAAATGAATGCATCAAAAATTTGAGACATAAAATCAATAAGTTCAGAGAAAGGCATAATTCAGTGAATAATTGAAGCAAGAAAATGAAACTATCGTTGGTTTGAAGGTACAAGTTGAAGAAAATAAAAGGATTGAAGAATGTTTGAATGCAATGGTGAAAAGAAAATATGAGGAATGCACAAACCTTGAACAAGAAGTTTTGAATCTTAGATCACATCTGGAGAAAGAAAAGAGTCATGAAGATAAATTTAAGATGAGTTCTACAAAGCTTGATGAAATGATTGCAAATCAGAAAGAATCTAAATATAAAGAAGGTTTAGGATTTGAAAAGGGTGAAATTTCAAAATCAAATCAGACGTCAAATGTTGAAGATAAGAATAACAATGGCAAGCAGATTTAGAATCAAAGGAATAAACCTAGAAGAATGTTAGTCAGACAACCAAATGCACAAAGGTGTCAATATTTTAATAATTTTTATTATTCTTGTAATAAATTTGGACATAAGGCAATGGAATGTAGAAGCAAAATGAATCAAAATGTTCCATCTTTTATGGTCAATGTTTTACATGCAAGAAATTTGGTCATAGAGCTAGTGAGTGCAAAATTCAAATGATGAATGGCTATAACAATGGTAGAATGGTTCTAAAACATAAAAAAATGAGGTAGGGGTTCAATTACATGTGGGGTTTTATAATAAATTTGGAATGTTTCACCAAACTTACTATAAATGGAAAGGGAAAAATAAGTGTAATGAACCCACCTATTCTTCTATTTCATTCAGGGAATGAGATTCTCAAGTTAAAATCCACTTTCAACCCTTACGTGATGAATTTTATGAAGGATCTTGTAGTTTCCCTTTTTGTGTTAGGATAGGTGTCTAGGTCAAATTGCACTTTGGGGAGAAAGATTAAAAATAGCAAATCAACTCCAAAATGTACTCTATAACTTGGATTTAGTGGATTAAGCATAAAAATGATGGAACCTACAAAATATCTGGAGAATCTGGAGGAGATAAATCTTATGTACCTCTCACAAAAAAAAGGTGTTTTTAGAAGCTGACTGAGGACTCATTTTCCCAATGGAAAATGGATCCTAGGTAGGGCTCTCCAAAAACTATTTTTGGGTTCTCTGCTCCTGTGTCTGCACTTCTAGATTCCTAATTTTCACTGTCGGATAGTCATTTGAAAATAAATTTGGGATCTGAGTTTCTGTGAAATGGCAACAAAGGTGACAACTTTGCAATTTTGCAACTTTGAGATCTTCAAATTTTCTTCAACCTACAAATCTACAACACACAAAGAGAGGGGGAACATGTTTGTTTTTGGGTGAATGGAGGTTTGCCTTGGTCAAACCCCATTTTGGTAATTAAACCTTGAAATGAAATGAAATAGCATGAAAGGGATAATGAATGAACAAGGAAATGTCACAACTCGCCAAACCCTTGGATGAACCTTGATAATGAAGGTCTACAACTTGCATGAAATGGATTCAATGGATGTGGATCTTGAATTTAAATCATTCCTTGAAATGATAATTTGAATGCTTTATTGAGTCATGAAACCTACATCAACATATTAGCTCCAAAAACATGCATGACTCCACATAGCTTTGACATAATGCTTGGATCTTAAATACTGCAACAAATGATGAAGAAATCCTCTCTAGAATGCTCTTGAAAATAATCTTAGCTCTTGTAATTGATCTCTCAAAAATCTAATTGAAATATTCTAGTTGATTTGATAAAATAACTTTGTATTTATAATAATTTATCCTTAATTCAAATTTTGCAAGCTAACTTTTCAAAATATAGATTTGAAATCATTAAAATACTGCCAAAAATATAATAAAAATTTAGGTCCTAAGTCTAAGTGAGAACCCATTCACCCTTGGGTGAATGGGTCCTAGGACACACATTCTCCAATGATAAGTGTTATGTTATGGCATTAATGAATGTTGGATTTTCCTCTTTAGAAATTATAATTAATTAGGCTTGGATTTGAATTAAATGGGCCAATTAAGGAAAATTAACCTCAATTAAATAATAAATCCCTAGATAAGTGTGAAAGTGTAAAGATACACTTTATAACACCACATCAAGGCACAATTAAGTCCATTTTATTTAATAGGGCCCTAAACTTAATGTGAATATGTAAAATACATATTACAACACTAAATTAAGGCATAATTATGTTCATTTTATTAATTCTCAAATTAAGTGTGAAAAAGGGATACTTTTTCCTACAGTACATTTAGCCCCCACTTTAGTGAGAGGAGGACCTTGTGTCAAGCTCACACTAAAGTAGACAAATATGCGTCAAGAGGGGTCCAAGAGTACAAGTGTGGATGGTATAGGATGACAAAGATCAAGAAGGGTGATCAAGCCCCCAGGATCCAAGATTTCATTTCAAAACAATATAAGCACAAAGGGACACGCACAAGATGTATGATATGCAACAGCAGGACAAGATACACAAACATACAATGCCAAATACTAAAACAAAAATAAAAAATAAAAAAGGGGTGGATCAAGCCTCGACTGTTTTTCCAACTCAATGTAGATCAAGCCTCGGCTATTTGTCCAGGAACGTTCTCAAGCAGAACTCAATGTCCACTATGAAAACAACACACATGCTCACTCTAGGATAATGAAACCTAAGGCCATCCACTAGGTGAGCCCCCAATGGGTGAAAAATGAGAGAATATTATTAAGCTCCCATACCATATCAAAGCTATTGATGTAGGAGCATCCCCGGTTTCAAGCAATCTTGCATCAACCAAAAATATTTGCATTCATGTTTTCTTGCATTTTAGTAGTTAACTGTTTGGACCTAGTCTCAGTATTTCATACCGCATTATATACCACATTGTAACATCAGAGCTCACGGAGCAAGATATATGATCATCATTGCAACATCTACATCATATCCAAAATTCAAGTTTTTTGGAGATCCCAATATGAAGATATCACTAACAGACTATCAACTATAATTGGACAGAGAGCATTCACCGACCAGTCTTGGCTTTTCAAGTGTGCGGACCTATTTCGTGACTTACGGAGCTTAGGAAACCATTTCATAAGGATGTACATTCATCAAAGAGCCTTCGTCCCAATCTGCATCATGTTTACCCAAGGATCAAAGGAGAATCATATGTTTTGGCCGACCTTCACACGTTTCATCAACTTTGGGGTTTGAGACCTCTTGAGGCCAACGCAGACCTTTTTCGGAGTTGGGAATTGATATATATAAGCATTGTGTAGTTGCATTAGAGAGTAGTATAGTGATAGAGAGGATTTTGATCCACATTGTATGTCTGGGCTTAGCGCCAAATCATTTTGTAATCTGTAAGCCAAAAGGCAAGGCATGTTTCCAGTGAATAATTGATCATTATCTATATATATACATGTGGGATTGTTATTCCAATTCTTCAAGTTTTCGTTGTGTCTACTCTTGCTACAAGGTTGGACAGTCCTATTCCTAGACCCTCCATTCTTGACTGCACCAAGTGGTATCAAAGCGATTTTGCAGACCTTGGGAGAGGAGAGAAAAGTTGAGCAAAGCATTTCATAAGATCTTTGTGTAGACAGATCGTTGACTTGAGGTAGCCTACTTGTGTTTGTCAACAGATCACCGATTGTGAGGTAGTTGCAACCTTGTAGCCAGATCACCGACTTGAGGTAGTTGCACTAGATCCTAGGAAGAAATGTCACCAAGGATAATTCATACTATTGTTAATGTTGCTGGAAAGATGGATGAGATGACGGAAAGGATGCAAATGATGAAAGTGTGATTGGATGTTGTTGAAGAAGACAGAAGAAAATTCTTAAACCCTAGACCTAATGATGAAAGTGATGATGATGAAGTTCAAGCTACAGACCTAATGGAAGAAACCATAGAAGAGAAAGAATCAAATTAGATGAAGATGTTGAAGGGTATTTCAAAAATAGGGAAGCGACCAAGAATGGATATTTTGAACAATATCGGTAACTTAAACCCTAAGGAGTTGATTGATTGGATAAATGAGATTGAAGAATACTTTGAATATGAAGAAATTAAAGATCCGGAGAGAGTGATATTTTCAAAGACTAAACTGAAAAGACATGCTACAATATGGTGGAAGGAAGTTCAATTGCAGAGAAACAAAAAAGGTAAAGAAAAGATTGTGAAATGGGATAGAATGGTGACAAAATTGAAGAACCAGTTTATACTTGTGGACTATGAGTTGGAGTTTTTGAAGAGATTACAAAACCTAAGACAAAAGGAAAAGACCGTGAAAGAATACACTGAGGAATTTCATAAGATCATCATCAAGACTGGACATGGTGAAGCAAGCAAGGAGAAAGTGGCAAGATATATCAATGGGCTAGGGATGAACATTTAGGAATAGTTGAGTCTGGTAAGGATGAATTTGGTAGAGGAAGCATATCAGTTTGCATTAAAGGTGGAGGACAAGCTAAACAAGAGACATGAACAAAGGAAAAGAGGAAGAGGAGGTAGATTTCAGAAAGAATACATTCTGGAGTAGAAAAACCATATGCGGAGCAAAACAAGGATAAAGATTCATACCACAAGGAAAAGAGGGATTCCAATTCATATGATAAAGGGAGAGATGATAGAAATTATTGTCGCCACAATAGAGGAGGCTACAAGTCTTACCGCAATGATGGATACCAGAGAGATGAGAAAGGATATGACAAGAGAACTTTTAGAGGAACATATTTTAAGTGTGGAGGAGAAGGACATAAAGCGTTTGAATGTCACCAAGAAAGTAAGAAGATTGAAAATCATGCAAGAACCGGATACACAAAGGAAGAACCAATGGAACCACCAAGTTTTAGAGGAAGTCCTAAGAAGGGAGAATCATTATTCATGAGGAGAGCATTGTTCCAGGAGAAAGAAGTACCTAAGCAAGCATCGCAGAGGAAACTTTTGTCCTAGACTAGATGTAAAGCAAGAGGTAAGTGTTGCAAAGTTATCATTGATAGTGGTAGCACAAATAACCTAGTTTCTGAGGAAATGGTGACAAAGTTTAATTTGGAAAGAAGAAAACATCTAAAGCCTTATAGGATAGCTTGGATTCAACATGAGCACAAGATACTAGTAAGTGAGCAATGTCTAGTAAAATTTTGTATAGGGTCATATCATGATGAAGTACCATGTGATATTATGCCGATGGGTGTATGTCATATGTTGTTGGGTAGAACTTGGTAGTATGATAAGAAAGCTATACATGATGGGAGAAATAATACCTATACCATAACGTCCAATGGAAAGAGAATCACCTTGACACCTTTGGAAGATGAACCTAAAAGTGAAGTATGTGGAACAACTAGAATCAATTTGGTAGACAGAAGGAAATTTCTAGATGGATTGAGATATGAAAACATTTGTTTTGCTTTTATTCCAAGGAAGTGTGGAGCCCTAGATGCAGAGAGAATCACAAGAGAAGAAGAACCATCAGAGAAGGAAGTCACTAAACTATTGACAGAATACCAAGATCTTGTATCAGAGAATGTGCCTGATGGATTACCACCAATCCGGAGTATCAATCATCATATGGATCTTATTCCAGGAGCTAGTTTTCCAAACAAAGCTACACACTAAATGAAACCAATAGAGAATGCGGAGCTAAATAGACAAATACATGAACTATTGAAGAAAGGATTGATCAAATAAAGTATGAGCCCATGTGCAGTATCGGTTGTACTTGCACCTAAGAAAGATGGAGAATGGAGGATGTGTACATATTCAAGATCTATCAATTAGATCACAATGAAGTATAGATTCCCATTTCCTAGGATGGATGACATCATGGACAGTTTGAGTGGAGCAAAGTATTTCACAAAGATATACCTAAAAAGTGGATACCATCAGATCAGGATCAAAGAGGGAGATGAATGGAAGACTGCTCTCAAGACAAATGAGGGATTGTATGATTGGTTAGTCATGCCATTTGGAATAACTAATGCACCTAGTATATTTATGAGCGTGATGAATGAAGTCTTGAAGAAATTCTTGGGCAAGTTTGTCATTATTTACTTGGATGATATTCTAATTTTCAATAAGACTAAGGAGGAACATTTGGAGCACATCAGAAAAGTATTTCAGAGGCTAAGAGAAGAGAATTTTTTGATAAACATCAAGAATTGTAGTTTCATGAAGGAAGAACTAGTGTATTTTGGGTTTGTGATATCTGCAGAAGGACTGAGGATGGACCCTGAGAAGGTTAAAGCAATAGTTGAATGGCCTACACCTGTGAACATTGGAGAGGTAAGATCATTTCATGGACTAGCAAATTTTTCCAAAAGTTCATTAGAAATTTTAGCCGTATTTGCACACCTATGATAGAGACAATGAGGGGTGACCGAAAGGAATTCAAGTGGACATCAGGAGTTCAAAAGAGTTTTGAGTTATTGAAGCAAAAGGTGATAGAACAACCTATGTTAGCACTATCGGACTTTGATAAGGTATTCCAAGTAGATTGTGATGCTAGTGGAAGTGCAATAGGAGCTATGTTAAGTCGAGAAGGGAGACTACTAGCATACTTCAGTGAAAAATTGAATGATTCTAGGAGAAGATATTCAATTTATGATCAGGAATTCTATACAATAATACAAGCCTTGAAGAAGTGGAGACATTACTTGTTACCTAAGGAATTTGTGTTGTATACGGATCATCAAGCTTTATAATATTTGAATAGTCAAGGAAAGTTGAACCAAAAACATATGAGATGGGTAGAATTCTTGCAGAGTTACACATTTGTGTTGAAGCAGTGGAGTGGAAAGTCAAACAAAGTTGAAGATGCATTGAGCAGGAGAAGTTTGTTGACAGAGATGAGAACTGAAGTACTAGGTTTTGAAGAACTAAAGCATATGTATGAGGATGACATTGATTTTGCTGAGGCATGGAAGGCTTGCAAGGAACCTATAGAGACAAATAGAAGCAAATGGCTAGATTATTTCATTCAAGAAGGTATGTCATTCAAGAACAATCAGTTATGTATCCCTAGAAGTTTAATGAGAGAAAATTTGATCAAGGAAAAGCATTGCGGAGGATTAGCAAGAAATTTTGGAATAGATAAGACCATAGCATTAGTGAGTGAGAACTATTTTTTACCACAATTATATAAGGATGTCAGGAAATATGTTCAAAGTTGCAAGATTTTTCAAGTTGCAAAAGGAAACAATCAAAACATTGGAATGTATACATCATTGACAGTACCAGAGAGACCATGGGAAGACATTAGCATGGACTTTGTGTTGGGATTACCTAAGACACCGAGGGGATTTGACTCTATATTTGTGGTTGTGGATAGATTTTCTAAGATGGCACATTTCATACCTTATAATAAAACCAGTCATGCAATACATGTTGCAAACCTATTTTTCAAAGATATTGTGAGATTAAATGGACTACCAAAGAGTATAGTATCAAACAGGGACACTAAATTCATTGCATATTTTTGGAAAACATTATGGAAGAAGATGAAGACAGATTTGAAGTATAGTTCAACATTTCACCCACAAAAAAATGGACAAATAGAAGTGGTAAATAGGAGTTTGGGGAACATTTTGAGGTGTTTGAATGAAGGTAAGTCAGGAAATTGGGAATTATACTACCGCAAGTAGAATTTGCATACAACAATTTAGTAAACCAGAGCACAGGGAAGACACCATTTGAAATTGTGACAGGACAACAACCGAGAGGAGTAGTAGAATTAAGAGATATCAATATGGAGAATAAAAGGAGTATGGAGGTAGAAGAATTCACAAGATTCATGGAAACAATACATACTCAAGTTAAGGAGCATCTAGAGAAAATGAACAATACCCACAAGGAGAAAGCAGATGAGAAGAGAAGACATAAAGAGTTTGCAGTAGGAGAGGAAGTAATGGTATATCTGAGAAAAGAGAGCTTTCTAATGGGGACATATAATAAGTTGAAGATGAAGAAGTTTAGACCTTGTAAGATCATCAGGAAGTTTGATTCTGGAAATGCATTTGAAGTGGAACTACCAGAGGAATTGGGCATATCACCTATATTCAACATTGCAGACCTATACCGGTATCATGAAGGAGAGTCATCGGAGGACAAAGGAGTTGGTTTTCTGGACCAGATAGCACATCATTTGAAGGAAATTGAGGAAATTTTAGACACTAGAGTTGGGTGTAGTACCAGAGGAAAGCAATACAAGGAGTATCTAGTTAGATGGAAAGGACGACCGGAGGAAGATTCGTCATGTATTTCTCAAGCTGAGGTGGACCGCATTGGTTTTCCTCTAGCCCCTGGAAAGTGAGAGGTTCACTTTTCTTCAACCTCAGTGTCTGATGTAGGAGCATCCCAAGTTTCAAGCAATCTTGCATCAACCAAAAATATTTGCATTCATGTTTTCTTGCATTTCAGTAGTTAATTGTCTGGACCTAGTCTTATTATTCCATACCGCATTGTGACATCAAAGCTCATAGAGCAGGATATATGATCTTCATTGCAATATCTATATCATATCCAAAATTCAAGTTTTTTGGAGATCCCAGTACAAAGATATCGCTAACAAAATATTAGATGTAATTGGACAAAGAGCATTTACCGACCAGTCTCTGCTTTTCAAGTGTGCAGACCTATTATGTGACTTGCAGAGCTTAGGAAACCATTTCATAAGGATGCACATTCATCGAGGAGCCTTTGTCTTGATCCGCATCATGTTTTCCCAAGGATCAAAGGAGAATCATATGTTTTGGTTGACCTTCACACGTTTCATCAACTTTGGGGTTTGATACCTCTTGAGGACGACGCGAACCTTTTCTAGAGCTGGGAATTGATATATATAAGCATTGTGTAGTTGCATTAGAGTGTAGTATAGTGATAGGGAGGATTTTGATCCGCATTGTATTTTTGGGCTTAGCACCAAATCATTTTGTAATCTGTAAGCCAGAAGGTAGGGCATGTTGCCAGGAAGTAATTTATCATTATTTATATATACATGTGGGGTTGTTATTCAAATTCTTCAAGTTTTCATTGTGTCTACTCTTCCTGCATGGTTGGATAGTCATATTCTTGTACCCTCCATCCTTGACTGCACCAATTATCCTCCTAACAACTTCGATAAGGCACCACAACACGAAACTGCAAGCTTTACAAGGCCTAACAAGCTGTGTTATGCTAAGCACTCATGAAAAAAATACAGATAGAGGTTTGTTCAAAGGGACTTTTCTTAGTTCGTGTAGGGTCTCTTCTTAGGGATCATCATGCCTAATGTCTCCAAGAGAGTACAAGTCAAATAAATATCATGCTCTTGTAGGACATAAAACCTAATGACACCACCAAGAAAAGGATGCATCACAAGAATAAAAAAATCACACAAAGAAACATGAGTATCGATTATGCCCCCACTTTAAAGCAATTTCTAACACCATTGTTGTGAGAAATAGCTTTAAAGTAGAAAATATTCAATTCTAACCATAAAGAAGACATGAGAGCTTATTCAAAAATCCCTATTCCAAGTCATATGTTCCCGAATTAAACTACATCATGAATATGGGGTTACCCCCAAAAATTAAATGTTAAACATATGAAGCAAGTGTGTAACACATGAACCAACTTTAGGTATGTTGTCCACATCCCAAGCTTGCTCTTATATACACATGGAAGGTGATCAACAAGCCAAAAGATACAATAAACAAATTTTATACAAGGACAAGGCTACCTAACCCCCTTGCCCCCACTTAGTGCAAGACAAGGGTAAGCCGAGGTGATTGATGGGAAACATGAAAATCAATATCAGTTAGAGGAACTAGGTGCTTCAACACAAGGAAGAGCACCACACTCCTTAAGATGTTGAATTTTATTACTCAAAGCCTTGCATTCATTAGTAGAATGACCGTGAACTCTATGATATGCACAAAATGAACTCTTGTTGTAAGAAAAATTTCATGTTCTTAGAGAGAGAGATATCAAGCGAGCTTAGAGAAGCTTCGACAAGGTACTCTCTTGATCGATAGTAGAAGATGTTCCTTTCATTTGCAAAAAAGATATATCTTGCTTAGTTCCATGTATCATACTTACACAAGACTCTTTAGATTGCAAGATTTTGTACTCTCCCTTAAACGAGGGCATAAAATCTATAAACTCCAATCATTACTAATACATGTCCTAGGAGTTTTTTGCGTGATGACATTGATATTAAGTGAATATTTCTTTGATTCTTTCATTTTTTTTGAAGGAAAATAACCAAGACCACTAGTTTCTATCAGGTCAGGATGCACCAACATTAAAGTTGGCGTAGGAGAATCTTTTGTAATAGTTTTGGTATTGAGTGAAGGCTTTTTTGATGCTTTTGTTTCTTTCAAGGGACAATAACCAAGACTACTAGTTGTTTCTTGTGTGTTAGGCTCTATAGGACACAAATACCTTTTTCTCTAGCATCACATCCTTTCCCACTATAACCAAGTTGTTTCAAAATCTCATAACCTCTCCCATAAATATTTTCATTTCTTTTGGATTCAATGGTTGATCATAATCAACTTCATCAAAGTTTGTTGTAAAATTTGTTTATTCTTCTAATGTGGTTGAAGTGGATGCTTTTAAAGGTTCTTCTGAATTTTGTGCTGACATTACCATTTTTTCTTTTCCCTTTTCAGAATCTTTTGTTTTGATCTTGTATTCTCCCATGAATTTTGGTGTGAAATATAAGGAACCCCAATCATCTTCTAATAACTTCACGACTTCTCCAATATTCGCTTTTTCTTGTTCTTGCATGATTTCAAGTTTTGAAGTTGGTATCAATATTTTCATAGGGCTTCGTTTACCTTTTTTAGTGTGAAAACAACTTTTGAGTTTAGGGTCAACCTTGAGTGTGTAAAATTTATTTTTGTAAACATACTTCATTAAACGATGATGCATTGAAGGTACCACCTACATTTCATGAATCCATGGTCTGCCTAAAAGAATATTATATGAAAGATCATGAGGCATAACATGGATAGTAGTTTGCAATGCATCTTTCCCAACAATGACAGGTAGTGTGATCATGCCCAGTGGTTGTTTTCATATGTTATCAAATCCATGAATGGACAAGGAGTTACGTTCAATCTTACTCTTATCAATTCCAAGCTTATCCAAAAGGTTCACACTACACACATTAAGGGATGAGTCATTATCAACAATGGTTCTCTTTATTGTTGTCCTATTAATAATGGATGTGATCATGAAAGCTTCATTTTGTTTTTGCACTTCCAAATGAGGTAGATCACTTTGGTGGAAAACAATTTCAGCATTCATTCCTTGAATCAGGGCTGCTATGTCATTCAGTTACACATTAGAAAGGATAGGAACCTGTTGTAAAGCAATTTGAGTCATGTTATGATAATGAGGGGAGGCTTGAATAAGATCCCATAAGGATATCTTAGCAGGAGTATTCTTAAGTTGTTCAACAAGATCATACTCCTTTCCACTTTGTAAAGGAAAACAAGGAGCACTGAGCAAGATAGGTTGAGGTAATGGTAATGAAATGGGAGTGATTTGTTGTTGCCTGTTGTTCCTTATATTATATGTTTGAGCAACAGTATTGTAACTCAGTTGCTACAAAACGTTGTGATGAGGTGTTCTTATGATAAGCACAAGTTTATTTTGAACTTGTGGTTGTTGTGAGGGTGTATAGAGGGTAATTTGAGGCTTAGGTGGTCCAATAATTAAAGGATTTGTAGGAGGTCTAAGAATTATAGGACTCGAGGGAGTTCTAATGTTCATAACCTCAACAAACTTATCCTTATTTTCATGATCTCTTAGTGATGGGGAGTCTAATTTCACTTCATCATCTTCATCTAGGGAAGCCACATTACTATTTTTTGAAATACATGTGCCAATGTTATCATTTTCTTACACCATGATATCTTCCCTAGTAGGAGAGTTTTTATGAGAGAAACAAACTAGATGTTCATGAAATTTAATGAATTCATCACAAGTAAGGGAGTTATCAATGGTTGGATTTTCTTGCTTATCAATGATGGCATCCTCTTGTTTAACAATATTTTCCCAAGTAGGAGGGGTTGGAGAAGAGAAACAAATAGGATTCGCATGACTCTCCTTGATTGGTTCTTCTAACACCAAAATATTTTCTTCACAAATAGGAGAGATATTGGGAGAAGAACAAACTTGATTTTCATGATTGTCCAAGATTGTATTCTCTTTCACTAAGTTAGTTTCACACATGGGAGAGGGATCAATGAAGAACAAGAAAAGAGGATAAATGACTTCACATTCATATGCTTGTAACAACAATTTCTTAAAATATAAAAATAAAACATGAAGTATGATAACAAGAGACTTTTTTAATGAAAACATGATGCACTAATTACTCTAAAAATTTGAAATGCAATTTTTTTTTTCAATTTTAAATGCCTAACTTAAATGGATGACTAGACATTAATGCATAAATAAAAAATTCCTAAAACTTTCCAAACTGATGCACTAGGTTACTAGTAGGTCTAGAAAGTACAAAAAAAACTCAAAAAAGTTTATTTTTGTAGGCCCCCAAGGACTCATTTTCCTAGAGGTGAATGTGTCCTAGTACAAGGTTTTTTAAAATTGAAAAATCCAATTTCTCAATGATTATATGTGTTCTCTATTTCAGGTCTCAGACTGTAACTTCTATGACAGAAATTTCCAAAATTTGATGACCTATTGCAAGTAAAATTAATGTCAAATGATGAACTATATGACACTCTTTGAAATGCAATTTTGACTTAATTTTTGAATTTGAATGATTGAACATACACTAATATGCAAATACTATGCAAAATTAGTCTAACATTATGCAATTTTTGTTGAATTTTCAGATTTAAAATAAATGTAAAATGTAGGTTTACACCTAAAATGCAATGCAACTTTTATGACAAATTTAGAAACCCTAAATGCAATGAATTAATGCAAATCCTAGATCTAGGGTTTGAATGCACTCCACATCAAAAATTAGAATGTTCAAAGCTTGGGTTCACCAAAATGAAACATAGAAAAAATGAGGTAGGGGTTTAATCACATGTGGGGTTTTATACTAAATTTGGAATGTTTCACCAAACTTACTATAAATGGAAAGGGTAAAATAAATGTAATGAACCCACCTATTCTTCTATTTCATTCAGGGAATGAGATCCCTCAAGTTAAAATCCACTTTCAACCCTTAGGTGAGTGAATTTTATGAAGGATCTTGCAATTTCCCTTGTTGTGTTAGGACGGGGTCTAAGTCAAACAACACTTTGGGGAGAAAGATTAAAAATAGAAAAACAACTCCAAAATACACTCTATAATGGATTTAGTAGATTAAGCATAAAACTTATGGAACCTACAAACTTTCTGGAGAATCTGGAAGAGATAAATCTTTCGTACCTCCCACAAAAAGGGTGTTTTCATAAGCTAACTGAGGACTCATTCACCCTATGGTGAATGGGTCATGAGTAGGGCTCCTGTGTCTGCACTTCCAAATTCTCAATTTTCACTGTCAGACAATTAGAAATAAATTTGAGATCTAAGTTTCTATGAAATGGAAACAAAGGTGACAACTTTGACAACTTTCGAGATCTTCAACTTTTCTTCAACCTGCAAATCTGTAACACACAAAGAGAGGGGAAAATGTTTTTTTTGGTTGAATGTGGGTTTACCTTGGTCAAACCCCATTTTGGTAATTAAACCTTGAAATGAAATGAAATAGCATGAAAGGGATGATGAATGAACAAAGCAATGTCACAATTTTCCAAACCCTTGGATGAACCTTGATAATGGAGGTTCGCAACTTGCATGAAATGAATTCAATGGATGTGGATCTTGACTTTGAATATTTTCTTGAAATGATACTTTGAATGCTTGATTGAATCATGAAACCTACATCAACATATTAGCTCCAAAAACATGCATGACTCCACATAACTTTGACATAATGATTGGATCTTAAGTGATGAAAAAAATGATGGAAAAATCCTCTCTTGAATGCTCTTGACAATAATCTTGGCTATTCTAATTGATCTCTCAAAAATCTAATTGAAATATTCTAGTTGATTTGATAAAATAACCTTGTATTTATAGTAATTTATCCTTAATTCAAATTTCACAAGCTGAAATTGAAATATAGATTTGAAATCATTAAAATACAACCAAAAACAGAATAAAAATTTAGGTCCTAGGTCTAAGTGAGGACCCATTCACCCTTGGGCGAATGTGTCCTAGGTCACTTACCTAGAACACACATTCTCTAATGATAAGTGTTATGTTATGGCATTAATGAATGTTGTGTTTTCCTCTTTGGAAATTGCAATTATTTGGGCTTGGATTTGAATTAAGGGCCCAATTAAGGAAAATTAACCTCAATTAATTAATAAAGCCCTAGATAAGTGTGAAAGTGTAAAGATACACTTTACAACACCACATCAAGGCACAATTAAGTCCATTTTATTTAATAGGGCCCTAAACTTAATGTGAATATGTAAAATACATAGTACAACACTAAATTAAGGCATAATTATGTTCATTTTATTAATTCCCAAATCAAGTGTGAAAAAGGGATACTTTTTCCTACATTATAGGTTCAATCTTAAAAAGACTATTGTTATACATGCTATGGATTTGGGCATAAAGATAATCAATGAAGATCTAGAATGAATGGAAGGAATATTGGCCAAAATAATATCACATGTTACAATTGCAATAGGCATGGACACATTTCCAAGTTTTGAAAAAGTAGAAATATGAGGAAGGATAATTCGGTGAAGAGGAATGAACCAGTAAAAAAGATTGATCCCGCTAAAAAAAGGAGATGGATAAGATTTGGAGAAAGAAGGGAGAGATAGAGGTTAAAGATGAATTTGTACCAGCATCCAGTGCAAATGTTTCCTTAAGAAACTAAGTTGAGAGCTTTGGCTCAGGGGGAGCTTTAATGAACATCTTTTATCCCCTACCAAAGAAAATGGTGTTGATGTCTCAACACAAAGATATGTGATGTAGACTGAAATGCTTGATCTATTGGTGAATATTGTAGAAGAAAATTTGATAATGTGAGTTTGCAGAGCATCAAAAGTTGACTGTGCACACAGTGAAAGGTTTGACAACTTATTGTTTGAAGCATTCAATGCAAAATTAGGTTAGATTCAAAGGGTTATAAAGTGATTTCACTTAGGAAAATTGATTTATAAAAGCATTTGAGGAGTATAGTAGCGAAGGAAAATTTGGAGTGATCAAGGTGATTTGAGATTCAGTGTGTTCAAACCCTAGTTTAGCAAGCAAGAGAAAAGGTGTTTACAGTCTTCATTTTGCCCTAGTTTCATAGAGAACCTTGTTTAAAGTAATTTAAATTATTTGAAATGGTACATCGAGGGTAATAGAGGTGACTAAGAAGTCACAACCTAGATTCAAGAAATACCCTACAAAATCCATAGAAGACGACCCGTTAGGCATATTTTTGCATGTTCCATATGGATTTTTGCCAATAGAGGATATAAGGATTTATATTCATAGTAAGATGGAGGAATATGATCATAGTAAGCTAGGAGATATGCAGATGGAATAACTTAATTGAGACAACTTTTCCCTAAAACCAAAATTATAAAACCTAGTAGCAAAGAAGCTTTATGTATGGCAATGGTTTCCAAACTTTTGCTTTGATCATAAATGGGTTAGGATGGCATTAAGTGGAATTCATGATAAGTTTATTTGGACTAACATGTCTAGAATGATAACAAAGGAGGTGATCAGAGAGGTTACATGTCTATGCTCCACCAGACCAATTCCTGTAATAAAATCAATCAAGAATGAGGTTGTAATAGAACTCACAAGTATAACATATGATAAGAGAGCTCTATCAGTTAATCCCATAAAAAATCTAGCTGTGAGATATGCAAAAATGATGATTGGTTATAAAATATACTTCATAAATAGAGAAAACTATGTATCTGCCACCGCAATCCATGTGGCATATGAAATGGTTGAAAAATGAATGGATTATTGGTGCAGGAGCACCTAGTTCACTAGTTGCCTCTCATAGGAAAATTTGTCAAAATTGAATGTTTATTTGTAAATTCATGTAAAAGGTCATGTAAAGGTTATTTCAAATGTATGGGAGTCCCTAATAGTTCTCTAGGTGGTAAAGTTACAAGAGTTTTCTTTGGTGGCAAAAAGATTGATATTTGTTGTCAAAATTGTAAGAAAGGAAAAAATCACAAAATGTGCAAAAAAATAGGGAATACCAAATGTCATAAGGTAGTTTAGGTAGTTTCATTCGATGAAGGAAGTTGGAAAGCCTTTAAAAAGGCATTGTATCTCATTTCCAAAGTAGAGGGGAGATTGAATGGACTTGTATTGAATTGGAGGAGTTGAAAATTTATGAATAAATATGTCTTTTCACATAAATTATTGAAAACAGTGCTTTCAGACCTTTTGTACGGAAATATATAGGCATGGAAGCATGTGTGAATGACTGTAATGGATAGATGTAGATTTGAGTTAGTTATTGTAATTTTCCTTGAAACAGTCAATAGCCTGTCTAGGGTAAACAATGAGATGTTAGAAATTCATTTATTCTTCCTATGTTGTTGAAACCTCCTAATATCTAGTGTGTTAAAGGGTATTTGGATGTTGTAAGTTGTGTGTATATTGGATAGTGTAGGGGCATAAAAGAATTCAAGGTTTGATGGCTGATTTCTCAGAAAACATAGAGTTCTCCATGAAGGATTGATGGCTCCAATGGTGATAATTGATGTTGAGGCATGCATGAAGGTGTAAGAATGTTTTGATGGTTTGTGAAATTATTTTCTAAGGTGTGGAAAGCATCTTCAAATTTATTTGAGGTTTGGAGGTTAAACTTTCAATAAACCCTCTCTGTTTTTTGTGTTGTTATGCCTACAAACAAGGGTTTCATGGTTTAGTATTTGGTTGATCCTTTTTTCCCTAAAAATGATTGATTCTTGAGGTTTGATACCTAATTAAAAACTATTTAAATTATTTGGATGTTTTGGAGGTGAATTAAGGGCACTCTCTTCATAATTTTGGCCTATCTGAGCCTATGCATGAAACAGGATAGTCCTGTTGTTGATGTATTTTCTAAAAGTAAGGATACTTGATGTTGAGATATGTGTTGATGGATTGAAATGGGTCCCTAATGGTATGTTTGGTTCATGAAAATTTGGTTTGGATAGTTTTATATACCCATTTTTGTTTTAAAGCATGGCTACTAGGGTTTGAGGCTCGAATGGAGTAAACAGAGTTTTATGTAGATTCTAAGATATAGAAGATGGATATTGTTTTGAACTTGACTAAATGATGCTAGTAAAGGTATCTAAAAGCCCTAGTAAAATTTTAGAATGATAACTTGTTGTTTGGGTGTGTGTTGGAGCAACGTGGAAACAAGGTAATTTGAATGTGCAAAGAGGTATAGGATTGCAAAAGTTGAAGAATTTGGTAATACAGTGTTTTGTGAACATGTTCTTGATTTGATTCAGTTAATTTGATGAGGTTTGCAATGATGTAAAGGTCTAGAGTTAGTTTGTGAGAAAGAAAGTATGCTCAGTTGTCTATTTTCCTTGGGAAGAGAGTTATTGAGGAATGTATATTAGTGAATGTTGAAGTATTGGTTGGTTTAGTGCATTTGATCAGGTTTTTGTCAATTTGAAGCTAATAATGGTTTGGATTATGGTTTAGTGAACTTGAAATACTGACTTGATGCCTTGAAGCTTTGTAGAATGAAGAAACAAGTGGAATTGTGTATGATTTTGATGAAAAAAATAGTGAATTAAAGTTGCTTGTTCAATTTGATCTTCTCTAAAAGTGTTTGGGATAGAAGTTCCCTAATGAATTGATGGTTGTTGATAGTTGGTATTGCATCAATTATGATCTTTGTGAACTACTAAGAGAACAATTGATGGGGAAATTGAAGCAAACCAAGGAAAAGAAATATGCATTTAAGTATGGAACCCTAGTTGTGTGTCTACTTTTTTATTTCCTAAAGGAACTTCCTAGAACTAAAAGTGTGAAATGATTGCAAGGAAGACTAGTAGCTCATTGGATTGCAAACTTTATGAGAATTCTTGGTGATTCAAAGGCACAATATGATTCCCTTGTTACTTTCTTTACAGTTTTCCAAAAAAGGATGCATGAATGAGATATGATACCTAGGAAAATGGTTGAAAATATCAAAATGACATCACATTCCTAGTGTCAATAGATGAGTGTATGATAGAAGCAGTTGAACCAAGGAAAGTATGGATCCTTGCACTAGGATATGAAATTAATGAACAAGATATTATTGGTTTGGCTGATATTTTATTGAAAAGTCCAAAAGACACCACTAAAGCAAGGTATGGCACCTATGAAGAAAAACCTATGGAGGTGCATATGGAATAGAGAAAACCATAGATTAAGAAGAAGGTTGAGAAAATGGTTGACAAGTATGTGGAGGAAATGGAAATCTCAAGGGAACAAGTGCAACAGGCAAGAGAAAATGCTAGGGGTGAATCAAGTGTTACAAGAGGTTCAAGAAGCATAAGAAGATCTGGTAGGATAGCTACCACCCCTCCTTCTATCTAGAAGTCCTTCAGGACAATTCCCTCTATTGGATTAAGGATAAAAACAACTGCTAGTCCTCCAATAAAGGAGGAACCCTCTCTGATTGTGTAAACTACAAGAGCTGAGAAGAATAAAACCACTACGGCAGCACCACCTATAGCCCCTACCAAGAAAATACTGAAGCAAAATGCAGTGAGAGAAAAGGATACAAGTGTGAATGTAGAAGAAGAAGTGAAGGAAGAAGGACCACAGTTGGTCTACAAAAGGAAAAGTGCAGCTTCACAGGGTGAAACAAGTGTTAAAAGAAGAATATTTGATATTATTGACATAGACAATGAAGAATATATAGAAGAAGAAAATAATAAATTTGTAGTTCATATGAGAGAGAAAATGAAAGAGGCCACCAAGAAGGTGTCTCAAGAAAAGAAAAAGAGAGCGGAAACAAGCCAAAAGAAGACTCCAGATGAGAACAAAAAAAGAAAACAACCAAAATCGATAAGACCTCACTCTCCCATGACATTAGAAGCATTGTTCAATAAAATTTTGTAGTATGAGATGTTAGGGGAGATTGCAGCTTTGTATAATGAAGCAAATGAGGTGGATAAGTCCACCATTGTTAAGGCTATAATTAAGTATATCATTGTTTTAGAAGTTGATATGAAAAACATTAAAAAGAAAATTCCTATGGAGCTTTGGAATGTTTTGGTGTAAAGAAGACAAGAATCAATTGAAGAAGAAGGAAAGATAAAGGAATATGCATTGGATAAAGTTGGTTCTTCTATGTTCGAGGAAAATAGAGCCACATTGGCTGAGCTATACACCATAGAATTCAAGGTGAAGCAAAGGGTAACTACCCTTATTGGTAGAGACAAGAATGAATTTGAGAAACTACAAAAGGAGACAGTTGATAAATTTTTTGGAATTGTACAAAAATATGGTATGATTTCAAAGAGCACTGATTTGAAATTAACCACAGGAGAAGAAGCTCAAGACATTGATGCTCAACATGAGCATGTAGGAGATGAAGAACATATTCAGAATAATGTCTCTCCAAAAATGGAAGAATTAGCATAGTAAGATGAAGTAGCAGAGAAAAATGTTGAAGGAGAGACACTTGCTGGTGAGGAAGTAGCAAAGGAAGATACATCCACTCCTTCTCTAGTACCAGAAGGAAATGTTACTCCTCTAGACAACACAGAGAACCCTGTAGAGGAAGAGAATGTAAGGATGGAGATGAAGAGAATGATGAAGTAGAGAAGGAAGATAAACAAGAAAGTAATGAGAAAGACTATGAAAATAAGAATGAGGATGCATCTAGAGATGCAAAAACACAAGAATAAAATCTAGTAAACTCCAAAAAGAATGAAGAATTGAAGGGAAAATTTGTGGAAATTACAAAGACTTCTGGTAAATCCTTTGGCTCCTCTTGAGATTCCTTGAAGAATCTATTGAGTACGCAACTCAACTTCCAGCTTGTTGTGTCATCACAATTGCTACAACTGCTAATGCAATAGGGAAATGTAGATCTTAACAATATTCCCCCCTCGAAAAGCTACAGTTGGGAGGTGTATTCCATGCATCTACTGGAAAGAGATCATAGAAACACATCAAAAGAATGGAGAGCTAATGCAAGAAGCAATAAAGGAATTGCAAGAGGTCATACTCGGTGTGAACATTGACAAGTCACTTTCTGGTATGGAAAATTTAAAGCTATTAATTGATTATTTTAAAGAGTATGCCTCTGGTCTTATAGGTGAAGTGGAGAAAGAAGTTTAAATGAAGATAAATGATAAAAAGGTGTTGGAAATCACAAAGAAATGTGCTCTTACACATAAAAAGTTTCAAGAGAATATGAAGGATGCATAAGGGTGTGTAGATGAGGCAAAGGCTCTTTACCAATATGGAATCAAGTGGCTTATAGTCACACAAAGCATCAGGAAGGAGATGGACTCTATTGAGTCCGAGATCAACATTGCCTCCAGTGCCTATGATCTGGCACTTGACCTAGCTAGAGACATAAGGAATGTCATAGAAGATTTGTATAAGAAATTATTTCAACTACACACTAAAAAGGGTCATATCATTTTGCAGTTTGGAGAGATAAGGGACTTGGTGAATCCCAAATTCATACTTGTTTTGAGATCCCTTTTGAGTGCTACCAAAGCTACATAGATGAATCATGTACCTAGCACTCCAAAAGAAGGAGAAGAGTTACTGATGGAGTTTGAAACTCAATGCATTTCTTGGGACAGCCAAGAAAGCATGGAAAGAAGGCAAACATGTGTGGTAGACCCATGTGAAAAAGTTACAAGAGTCATCCTCTTCTGATTAACAACATTTCTTACTCTTTATGCATTTTTAATTTTTAGTTTCAGATTCTTTGTACATATGTGAAATATATAGAGTAGTTTCATGTACAAATTTCTTTGGTTTTGCTCCAGTACATGACTTAGGGGGATTCAATTCAATCTTTCAACTTGTACATATGCATATAATTCTTAGGGGAGATGGAAGGTATATGTTAGAACAGTTGTAGGTGCCCTTTACCCTTGATGTCAAAGGGGGAGAATGTTTTGGAGATATTTAGGGATGTTTTGGCATGTTTTCATAAATGACAAAGGGGGAGATTGTTGGAAGAATGAGAAGTTTGTCATTGATGTTTTTGTTGGAAACATGATCATGTAGGATAAGCACAAGGTATATTATTATGTGTTATAGTGTTGTCATTAATGTCAACATTGCATCGTGGTGTGAATACTTTGGTGCAGATCATTTTGGTTGATTCTAACATGCTTTTTGATGTTTGTGGAAGACAATTTTAAAATATGATTTGATCCAGTGAAGGTACTTATGATGAAAATTTGACTAAGTGTCAATTTTGATAATTTTGTGTAACAAAGCATCTAGTTTTTGGGTCAGCACTAGTCTGCAAATGAACATTTCACTCTATAGTTCTAACATAATATTTTTGGTTTGTAGAAGCATCTAATTCCAAAATTTCATCTCATTTTGGCTTTTAGCTTGAAAGATATGAAAAATAGAAGTTCGGCCTGGAAAATTACAGTAATTTCCTATATAGAGCATGTGAGTAGGAGAGTGTGCACTTCTCCACAGATAGAATTTTTACTTTGTGGTCTTAAGGAGATGTTGAAAGATGTCAATAGAGTATGAATTCTAGTTGGCATGATGTTTTGAGGTACATGTGTTTGAATATGGGTATATTGCTGAAGAATTTTTATTAGGTCTTATGCGGTGCTGACCTAATAGATGTAAATATATGAGAAGATTAAATAAGTGTTGCAAAGTTACATAGAAGCTATGATAGGTCCATGCTGACCTATTTAAAATTATTTTAATGATTGAATCTTGGTGTGAGGCGTGTGTGGAAGGTTTTGAGCCGACAAGTTATATATTGTATATTTTGTATGTTACATCTAATTAGGTCGACCTAATTGATGTTATGCTTGAAGTAGATATATATGCTAGATCATTTTCGGTGTTTTGATAAATGAGAGACATGTATATAATTTGAATGTTATCAAAGCAATGTGAATTTAAGTTGTGAATGTTGAGTAGAAGATTAGAGTGATGCAAATGAAGAGGAAAGAAAAGTGTAAGATTAGAATCAGATGAAGTGTGTAAAGTTAGTTTATTGAGCTTCATTGGAATTGTAATTCAAGCATATAATAGATGCAATTGTAGTTCAATCTAGGTTGTGAGCCACACTCTCTCTTCTATCTTTTTCTCTCAATGGGCAATGAGTCCACTTGGACAGTGAGTCCACTTGCAGTGAGCACTTCTGTAAATCTACTATAACTAGTTATAATATATTGTGAGATAATCATCACCGTGGTTTTTCCCATTTTGGGTTTTCCACATAAAAATCCTAGTGTTCATGTGCTATGTGATGTTGAATATTTCATGTTTTCTTTCATTACTACAGTTGAATTTGCTAAGTGGATTGGATGTTTAAATATTTCAATGGTGTAAGAGAATATTGATTCACCCCCCCTCTCAGTATTCCGAGTGTTAAAGACTCCAAATGGTCAAAATGGTCCTCATTAGACTTGGAGAACACTATAAGGTCATCTAGATAAATAAGGATGATTAAATTGATCAAATCCTTGAAAGAAATATCTATTTCCCACATTTGAAAGACCAAAAGGTATCTTGGAATATGTAAATGTTCCCCACTTTGTGATAAACATAGTTTTATGTTGATTCTCCTCTTTAACCCCTACTTGATTGTATCCAAAGAAACCATCTAGCAAGGAAAACATCTTTGATCCTAGCACAATTTGAAGAATCTGCTCCATGGAAGGAAGAGGATAGTGATCTTGTAGAGATGATCTATTTAGGTCTCTAAAATCCACACAAAGCCTGATGTCACTATTCTTTTTTCGGTCAATGACCAAATTAGATACCTAGGTAGAGTGCTTAATTGAATATATGATCCTTGAATTTATAAGATTTTTCAATTCTTAGGCCATGAGAGACTATTTTTGGATTGATCGGCCTCTGCTTTTGGTGGGTTGGTTTAGCTCCTTCAATAAGATCTATAGTGTGTTGGATCATGCTAGGGTCATAACTCCTTAGGTAATCATAAGTCCATGCCATGACTTCATCATACTCATTACAAAAAAATATTAACCTTTCTTTATCCTTTTGAGGAACACCTTTTCTAACTCTCTGCTTCCTACCACCTTCAACATCTAAATTAGAGTAATCACCTTTGTTTGTAACAAACTTTATTTTGTCATTTGCGACGTCATAAAAATAAAAAAATATTCTCTAGAGTGATTAATCCTTTCAAAAACTTGTTGGTTCTAAGATGGATAATCTGGTCTTCATAAGCCTCTTCAATTTTAGGCTGCAATTATTCTGCAAATTCACTACAATGTGGAATGAACATGGCAATCTAAGCATCACTCTCAAAGACTTGCTAGTTGTGATCATTATCAGGGATGGTTGGTCTCACAATCACCCATACTACATGCTTGTTTGATAATAGGTCTATCACTAGGTTGAACTGAGAACCAATTGTTGTCATTCTATCTGTTGCAACATTCTGAGATCTTGAGATCACTTGGATATTGAAGGCTTCAAATCCTTTGATTAGGTCCCACACCATGTAGCAGTAGGATCACATCCACACATTTTTTGAAGTTGATGTCCCTTTGACTTCTTTTATCACTAAATTTGAGTCTTCAAAGACCTTGAGCCTTTTGATTCCCATCCGCTCCACGAGACTCAAACCATGGACTAGGCCTTCATACTTGACTTCATTATTTATGCAGGCGAATTAAAATCAAAAGGCTTTGAGAGTCTCCACTCTAGCGTGGGCTAATAGGTGGATATCGGCTCCCAAACCTACCTTGCATCTCACACCATCAAATTGAAAAGTCCACAACCCTAACTCATCACTTGGGCTTCTAGGATGGCTTCCTTGATTCTTAGTCACCTAATGGATGACTTCATCTTCATCATAAATCACATATGTGCCAAGGTTGGTAGTGTCATAATTTTTGAATGGATCACTCCTCATGAATTCATTTATTAGTACTTCCTCTTCAGGGCTTCTATCTCCATTAGCTTCTCCACCTTCCAACATCTCCACACAATACATTTCATTTTTTGAAAATGATGTATGTAGTAGCCACAAAGCTCAACAAAACATCATCCACTACGTGTTGTGAGTGTAAGGGTTTTGATAATAATTTCATCTTAGCACCATGCTTAGTCTTGAAGATTACATGGGACCAATCCAGAGACAAATACCCCCAATCTTAGCAATGAAATCTCTAGATAGACACAATCTGAAAATGGGAGGGATATCTATTACTACCACCTCTTGGATGATTATAATACTAGGACATGAATATATGGTTAGGGGGAGGCTTTTTATTAGACCTAAAACCTAAACCCTTTTTTCCATCTAATTTCACGATTCCTCTATCAAGAGGCTCATATTCTAATTTTAATGAGTCTACAATCAACTTAGGTATAACTTTGGTGCTGACAACAAAGTCAATCATAGAATTTTGTAGCAACTTATCTCCTAAAATGAGTGTCAAGAAAAGTGGGGTAGGTTTAGGCTTACTTACCTCCTCCTTCACCACCTTTTATTTTTTGTTTATGAATTCCATAGCTCCTAAGGCCTATGACCCTTGAATTATCTCTTTTCCTTTCTCTTGATTAAATTATGAGACTACATTGGCCTACAAAGGCATTTTATCCTCTCTCAAAGACTCTCACGACAAGGGTTTCTGCTCTGGGATGGCCAAAATATCCCATAAAGAGACATCGAACATTGAGTGGTCCATGTATGGAGGTCTTTGGATCTTTTATTTTATTCAGAACTTCCTCACTTTGCTTTTCAGGTGCTAGAGCTGCTACTGGTGATTCTGGGTCCTTCTCGAGGACTGACTTAGGTTACGGCATAGCAAGTATATGCTCTCTGGTCAACCTCCTTTTGGACCAAGTATAATACTCTAATTGAACTTGAGAATTTTTTGACATTGATGCTTCATTGGAGAACATTGCATCTTCTCCCTCCATCCAAGAAAAAAGAGTTTGGTCCAAAGTGATTTCTCCTTCTTTCTCAAGGAACATGCCCTGCATTTGTGCCACTAGGATAGCATTCTCCACTCCCGAGGATTGGTAGGCATGTGCGCTTGTATCAATAATGATTTCTTGGTTCCGTTATTTTGAGACCCTTTGTTGGAGATTACCCCTAGGGAAATTTTGAGGCATGTGTGTGTTGTTACAAGGGAAACACCATGAATTAGTGTTGTCCACTGGATTATTTTGACCAACAACCAGCTCCTTGTTATGATTTGGCAACATGGACTATAGCGCAATCAAGACCAAGACTATCTGGTTTGAAGGTTGCATCTAATTATTTGTTTGCACTCCTCCCTGGTATTGGTTATGCTGGAAGAGAGGCCTATTTCCTTGAAAATTTAGGAAAGGGGGTTTAAACAACATATTTTTCTATCTCTTGAGGTTAAGTATCTCATTGGAAAAGGTTTGCAATAAAATCTTCGTATCACTCACTTTAATGTCCAAGGATGAAGGAGAAGCTACATTAGTTTGTGCATTGGGATACACATACATTGGAGGCGCAACAAATTTATTGAGGGAATCTTCTAGGGGTAGAAGTGGTATTTCAAGGAATATTGGAATAGGTGGCCGAGGAGGGAGCTTTCCAACATTTGTAAGATTATTCTTTGCTCTAATAACCAAGCCATATGCATCTAGAAGGGTTTGTCCCCCCAACGATTGAATCACATAGCTATGTTGAAGTTAAAATCCTTTAGGTAGAAAATAATAGTCATTGATGTCAGAGGTCTGGTCGTCACAGGGATCCTTTGCCAAGTTTTGTGAAGCCTAGTGTTGAAATCTATGACAACCTCTTGGGGAGCCCTTTTAATGGTTATTGGTTGTTGGAGTAAGGAAGATCGGTCGCCTTTTTCTGTAAGTCATTTGAAGAAGCTATCTCTGAGTTAATCCCATGTAGCAATTGAATTGGGGGGCAAGGATCTATACCAATCCTAAGATTTCCCTTTGAAGGAAGTAACAAGCAGCCTTAACATGATGCATTGTGCACACATTAGCGACATCTTGTAGATGTTTTGCTAGTGTCTTAAAATATTCTCCCATGAATTTAGGGAGCGCCTTGAGAGTGTTAACAGGAATAGGGTCCCATACTATTAGAGGGGCTAGAGGAATAAGTGGTCTACCACTATTCCCTGCTATGAAATTTCTAGCAGCCATTGGAGCCCACGCCTGTTGTTCTTGCGCTTGTGCTAGTATTTTTGTTGCTCTGCTTTCTGTAGTTCTTTGTCATTTGACAGTCACTAATGAGGGTAAGAGTAATCTAGGATTGTAAACTATTAATGATCTAGTGATGGGTATCTGACTCATAAACCTACTTCTTTACTGGCTTGAAGTATTATTTGTCCCACCAGACATACCAAAAAAACTATTGATCTCTAAAGGTGATGCTCAAGAGGTACAATTATGGGAAGTTCTACAAATGGGGTACTAGAATGTTCTCTGTAGAACAACCTCTAATATTTTATAAGTTGACTCTTCATTTTATTAACGGGGGGAGGAAAAGGGAGAAGAAATGAAATAAAACATGCATAAAATTAATCTATTCTAAGGCGATGCGCCAAGATTTTACAACATTTCAAACATGATATAGCATAATAAAATCTCAATTAGACTAGTTTCTACACAGGTTTGAAAGATTATTAAACATTAATCAAAGCTTTACATGCATTAAGGTAACTGTAATTATAAAAGCTAAAAGAGAATAATCCACAATTGCAAACACTTTAGGTAGACACAAAGTATGAATTCAAGAAAATAAATAGAGATGAACACATAGTGAAGGAAAAGATGAAATAATTCTATGTATTCAGTCTCTATCTTTTCAAAAACATAACATACTAAGGTTTGTGAGTTACCAAAAATAAACTATTCCTTCTGAGTTATGTATTCAGTGATGAAAAACCAAGAGAGAACCCCCAAAATAATGCCACACAAGGCTTAAATATGAAAAACCTCCCAATCGAGAGGGAAACCGTCAAAATGGAAAAGAATCCCCACTCTTGTGCCTACGAACCTTTCCTCATCCAAACCATTGAAATGAACATAGTGGGAAATCATGAGCAACCCTCAATGGGGTGATGATGCCACCTATTACTC
>VDFB02149317.1:0-18221 GCA_007258455.2 Sequoia sempervirens | reverse complement strand
ATCCTTCCCTATCCTTTGGTGTTGTTTCGGGATGTATCATTCCCTCATCAACAACCCTTTCGTCAGGATGTATCCTTCCCTATCCTTGTGTTGTTTTGGGATGTATCCTTCCCTCATCAACAACACTTTCATCATCATCATCATCGGGTTGTATCTTTCCCTATCCTCATGTTGTTTCGGGATATATCATTCCCTCATTGACAACACTCCATCCATCATCAACCCATTTTGGTTTGTAGCTTAACTGGGGCAACATCACCTTTGTCCTTAAATCCATTTGTGCTTCTCAATCTCATATTGCTTATCATCCTCTCTATCCATCACTTTGAATCATCTTCCACATCCACTCTCGCATCATCTCATCCATTTTGAGAGCACACCCGTGTTCTCTTGAACCCACATGTCCTCTCGAGGGGGCATCCCCAATCCCTAATCTTTCATCTTCACCCCCATCATCTTTCTTCCCAGTCACTCCTTTGATGACTAGGGCATCTTTCCAAATCTAACCATCTTCTTTTGGGTTCTATGTTTTAATATTCTTTGAAATGATGCTACTTCGTAACACCATCTCAAAGAGGGGAAAAATGTAGACATCCAAATTTGGACACTTACATTTGTCCAAACTTATCCCTTTTCATCTAAATATCCCCTTATCCACATTAATTAAGTAATATCACTATTATTTAATTAATACCTCTAAAGTCCTCTAATTCCTAAGGTATCTAGTTAAATAATTAAATACCTTACCCCTTCTCCCCTTTTCCTCAAAAGAATTAAATAAATAATACATTTATTTAATCCCTCACATGTCACATCCTCCATCATTTTCATCTAATCCTAATCCACCTCCTAATCCCATCATTAGGGATGTGCACATGTCTAATCCATGATTAGGATGTGTCACGTCCTCCAACTTTTGCATGTTGGCTTCTAATCTTCATTAACCACTAATTATCTTCTAATCACAGATCAACTAATCCAATCAACATCTTGGTCAACTCTCTCATCCCCCAAGAAATTTTTAATTCATTTTTGTCTTCCCCATGTGAATCTAAAATTCACTTTTATTCCTCCAAAGAATCTCATCTTTCCCATGTGATCATTGAGAGGTCACATCAATCACATGGGTTAGGAACCTTCTATTATAAGCACCTTGTCTTATCCAAGGTACTTCTCAGCTTCCCCTCTTGGGAACCTTGTCTTATCCTTAGGATACTCCCAATCATAGTGAATTTAAATTCACTTTTATTTATCCAAGATTCTCCCCTTCCCCATGTGATCATTGAGAGGTCACATCATCCTTACTCCAAGGTACTTACAAGTACCTTCCCATTACATGTCATCTTCCACCTCATGTGTCCTTGTGACATGTCATCTGCCACATGGCAATATGTGAGGGCTTGTGAGTCCTCAACTCACCTCAACCCTACATCTTACACATGGTGGCAAGATCTCAATCGTCCATCTTTCTAGGGCTTCTTTCCATAAAATGAAAGATTTTTCTTTCATTATAAAACAATTTTTCATTCAACAACATCATATTCAACCAACTTCATCTCTCAAGCTCATACTTGCTTCTTCTCATATCCACCATTTTTGCATACATTCAAGCTCTCTTTGCACCCATTGCATTCATCTACTCAACTACCCACATAACCCATTTGAATCCTCATCTTGCATAGATCATTTTGAATCCATTTCATCCACCTTGCCATCAAAAGGAGCACACAAAATCAACAATACAAGGGCCAACCAAAGATCAATTCAAGACAAGGTAAAATCTGCTATTTTCATCTTTATTTTGTTTTGAATTCAACTAGGCTAATCTTGAGGTGTTAGTTTTCTTTTCCTTTCTTTTTGCACCTTGTTTTGCATCTTTTAGAGTAGGTCAAGACCACTGGTTCACACCTAGAACAAGGAATGGAAATTTAAAGTTGAATCAAGTTCATGTAGGGTAATACAATTGTTTTGGCATACTATTGAACCTTTATCAACTTCTAACAAGGTTTTCAAGTGACATGTCAAGCAAAAAATCTTGCTCTTCACCCTGCCAAAAATGACATCATAAAGCCTCACAAGGATCTAGCCATTCCATTGAGCAAAGAGAAACCATAATAGTCTGAACACACCATATTTCATAATAAAAAAGAAACATTAATGGACTATCCATTTCCATCTAATAAATACCCTACTCATGAAATAAAACTACAATCCCCTTCTTTCTTGAACAAGATTGAAAGTATGCAAAATAGAACAAACCCCCATTATAAAACCAACTCAATATTTATAAGGAGAGGAAATGAAGAATTATCTCTCTACATGGTTTATAGAAATAAGTTGTTTTCCTTCTCTTCAAAGCTAAGCCAAGCTTGCAACTCCAACTCAAAAATGCAAGAGTCTATTTTCTCTCTCAACACTCAACTCTCCACAACTCTAAACAAAAAAATAAAATAATGAATGGAGAATCCCTAACAAAGACTCAAGGAGAATATATGTAGTGGATACCATGTCTACATTCCTCCTCCAATGGGGAGCCGACATGTGGATTCTAATCACTCTCTCTTCCCTTTCCCAAAAAAACTCGAAAAGAGTGGTCCACACAAGATGCTCACACATGTGCGAGCATTGGGATAAGAGGTGTGCTTGTGTACACTATACCCCATGCACCTCCTTGGGAAGAACTCACATGTGTAAGATCTTCAAAATCTCAATACATGAACTTGGGGAAGTGTGTTTGAAAGTGATAAGTCTTTTTCCTTCTCCCACAAGCCATAAATTCGTCACCCACTTCCCAAGGTATTTGGGAAGGGTCAAATCAAAGCCAAACCCCAAGGTATAGGTCCGAAAAGGTACCTAACCCATAGGGGGTTGATCTTACGACCTAAAATCACTCAAAAAGAGTGGAAGAAAGCACTTTAACACCTAAAATCCCTTACAAAGACCAATATAAATTTGTCCAACATGGATGACATATGTCATCAAATACAACTACTAACATTAAGACACCCATAAAATACATTCATAACAAATAAACATTTAGAGACCTTGGCCCTCATCATGAACTAAGGTCATGGTCTCACTAGGAATTACATGACCTCACACTTAAAAACCACACAAAACACACATAATTCAAAAGAAATAACCCCATAAACATAATTGCACATTAATATAAAACCCTAATTACTTTCTAGGTCATAGGGTTTAAAAATAATACTTCACAATAAAGTATCTGATTAGGATAAAAAAGATTCTCCCTCTTTCCATCAACATAATTTCGTACACATTAGCCTCCACAATAATATATCCAAAATTCAAGCATACTTAGGTCATAATAATTGAGCACATTATTGGTTAGCTTAAATTCTCATAATTTCAATTGTTGATAATTCATCTAATTAATACCTTATGCAAAGTAACAAAAAATAAGTTTTACCTTAAGGTGATTGAAATCATCAAGGTGGGATTACGTAACAACTTCAAATTTACTTTTAGCTTGAGTAGGGTTACCTTCATCCATGCCTAATTGTGATTGTCCATCCACTATGTACAGTTACTTGTAAGGTATCAAAGAACCTAGTCCATCCCTTGACTAACATCTACCTTAAATAACATTAACCATATTAGTAGCTTATTCAAATAATAACACAATTTCTCTTAGGTTAGTTTAATTTTTTTCATTGTAAGGTAATTCTTTGATCAAAACTAACTTCATCATTGTATATTAAATATTAGCTCAACTGAATAGCTACTTTGCTAATTCTAATAGTGCACAATAATTTACCTTCTACTTTCTAAGACATATTTAAGAATTGCATGTGCATACATAATAGTTCCAACTAGGTAGCAACCTTGAAATGTAAAGCTTGAAATGAAATGCATTTAAGTTATTAGGATCATTCATAAAATAATATCCAATTTCCTTTGCTATATAATTGTACTCATATTATGGTGTTTAGAGAGACAGGAAGAAGACAATATTCATTCAGCTTACTAACGCATCTAATGATATCCTTAATCATAACAATCATTTACTACTTTACTAATCTCATTTGATCTATCTAACCATCAATTAATGGAATGTAATAAGAAATTAGAATCGCAATAATTGCACATAAGATGGGGCCTTGCATATTGTGGTAAAGATCGAACTCTTCTTGTGTATGAGGGGATAATTCTATTTTCTCTAACTCTTCAAAGAACAAGGATTTGGTGTTTGAAAACAAGTTGTGGATGTTGGGAGAGTACTCTCTTAGAAGCCTTAGACTACATCCTTCAACCCCCTTTCTAAACCTCTTAATGTTACACTTATGTGGGTTTTCCTTTTGAATCTTTCACTCCAATTTAAGGAAAGCTCTTGTTATGAATCCATAGGAAACTCTATTAGTTATTTCTCTAAGGTTGACTCTACCAATTCCTACATGGGTCACTCTACTTTTGCTCATATTTTAGTGGGAATTGATATCTTCAAGCCTCTCCATGAGGATGTGGTTTTGATGGTGGGGGATAGGCATTAGACTCAATCGCTTGACTATGAGGTTCTACCCTTCAAATTCAAATGGTGTTTTACTATCAACCACCTAGTTATTGATTGTCCACTCTCTCAATGCAAGAGTGCAACAACATGATGGAAAAAATTCCTATGAACATCACTTGACTATATGTGCCTTTGACTCTCTAGTTGATGGTTCCTCTCAAGATGACAATTTTTATCAAGATACTGATTTTCATGTGAATGGTACGACTTTTGTGAGTCCATCCCTACTACTTAATCATCTCTCATTTGAGAATCCCAACCATCTCTTCCCTAATTACTCAACTTGTTATGCCATCAAATTCAAATCCTCATCATACTAATGTGATGGTCATTCAATGTGTGGCTACTCTATCTCAACATTCTATTATTCCTACCACACGTATAGATGAGGCCCTTCATACAAGAATCCTCACCCCACTTCTCCTTATTTTGAGGACTTGGATGATAATACTTATTGGATAATTGTATAAAGAAGTTAGAAAGGTCTTCCCTAGTCTATCTCCTAATCTCATGCTAGAGTGAAGGTTGTGAGATTGAACGAGGTTGGGCTTAACATTATTTAGGTTGGCTCTCATGGAACCCAATTATTTCCTACATTTTAGTGGTTGTACTTTACATCTCAGTTGCAGTTGTGTCTCACTCTAATTTGAATTGATGTGTTGTTTGGCTTGTCACATAACTCATGGTACTTGTTCCATTTTCCTATTGGTTTCTCTATTCTACAATGGTTTAAGCCCTTCCAAAACCTTTTTATCATTATAACATTGGTGTAATGGTTCTTGTTTGTGATGCCAATGTTTAAATTTTTAATAACATTCAAAAATTCATGCCTAAAATTTTCCCTCATATTATTTGAGTTCAAAGTATTATAGGTTAATTCATATCATGTTGACACCATAATTCTTGTTCCTAGATTACAACTTTCCAATGAAAGTTTTTATTCATAATGTTCATTTTAAAATTCCATATTACTTGTAATGAAATGTTCCTAAAAGATTTGTACCACATTTATGTTGTAATTTCTCTCTTACAAGCCTGTATTCATAATTTTGTCACTAAAACTAATTAGGTGGGTTATTGGTTGTGATATAATGTGCTTTCTAAACATCTTAACAAGAACATTGACCTAAAATTTCTTCTTGTTTTAAGTAATATTATTCTCTCATTATGGTTAAATCTTATCACATTGACATTTATTCTATTTTAAGTTTCATAATATAATTTTGTAAAGGTGATTTTTACTAATAATGTTTGTGCAAAATCACCTATTGCACATTGCAATATGGTCTTATTACTATTGGCATCACTTTAATGTTGGAGTACATTGATTTAATAATGGTTTTGGAGTAGTTCACTAACAAGAGATATTTCTCATACATTGTGTTTAAGCTTCTTTTAGTTGGTCATTCACTGATTACTTTTCCTTGTCATATCCTATAATATTTTGTATTGGTGCATTCACCACTAATGTTAATTTGAAAATTATCATACTAATTAAAAAATGCTCTTAAAAGCATTCTCCCAAGTGATGGTAAATATTTTATTGGTTTCCCTCACAAGAAACGTGTGCCACTAGCATTTCCATGCTAGTAAAGACACTTCTCTTTCTACTATTTGATGCAGAAGCATCCCAATGGTAGAGCAATCCTCATCACCCAAAAAAATATAATTTTTATTTCAGTTTAATCATTTATTTCATTTTTGGTGTTGGTGCAATTTTATCTACAGACAACCAAGAAATAAGTAAAAGTGAAGAAATTGAAACTTAATTCTCATATTCATTTATAAATTCATTGCAATTCCTTTGCCAAGCAGAGGACGAAGGAATTTAATTAAATTGTAATTCATTTATTTTGTTTTATTTCTCCACCACATTGGTGCTAAAATTGAAGAGGAATAATAAATTTAAAATAATATTTTAATTGTTCCCCATTTACTTTGTAATTTGTTATTTTCTTGCTAGCGAGATTAATGGATTTGGGTGTGACATGAAGAATAGGAGAGTTTGAGTTAAAAAATAAAATGGATAATAAAATTCAATATATTGCTGGAAGGTGATGGGATGTAGAAGGAATGAAGAGACAACAAAAAGAAAATATTATGCAACCTTGAAAAAGAGAGGAAAAGGCAAAAATAATGTTGGAGACTACACAATCAAAAACAAGAGAAGAGGCAGCCAAGGAGGAAGAAAGAAATTCCCAAAGGAGAGGAGTTTTGAAGGAGAAGTGTTGGAATTAAAATAAGGTAAAGATGAGGCTAGACCTCATGAAAAGAAGAAAATAATTTATGCAAGAAAGAAGCCATGGATTTTCACAAAAGCCACCTTTGTTGCAGATTAATTAGATCTCAAAATTACAAGGAAGAGGCAAGTGAAGTAGTAAAGGATGAAGCGAAGAATTAAAAGAAATTGCAATTGAGAATTGATATTTGTAAATTGTATGATGTATCTTTTATGTAGACTGAAAAAATCAATAAATGGAATTTGAAGTTGAATTTTGGAGTTATTAAATTTTGAATGTCAATCAAAGTTGTGTGCTTGCACTAGTTTGTTGGAGTGAGTTGAATTTTTTTCATCAATTTTGAGAAAAATTCAATTTGAATTTAAATGATAAATAAAATTATCAAGTTAAATTGGTATTGGTTGTAGAATTCACGTCTGATAAGACTCGCGAATTTTGACTACATCACTTTTACCCCATTAACCAGTAAAAACATGTTGAATCTCATTTTTCTTGGTTGCTTGTAATATTAGCAACCAATAATTTGTTGGTATTTTTTATTTACTTTGATAATGTTAAATGTTGTAACAAAAAAGTGTCTGAATGCATACTTAATAAAGTTTAAAGTTGAATAACTTCATTTGCAATCTCATAGTGTTTACAATAACTCTTAATTTTTTATAATCTTTGAGTAACGTGTAACCTTATAATGAGAGTTCTTGTTTGCAATTTGATGTTGAAATATTGTGAAAAATGCCCCTACAATAGTTTCCTCATAAAATTATTATGTTCACCATTGTTTGCACCATCACACCTATAATGTTGTCAATAAAATTAATATCATCGATCGTTGGTTGTAGCACCATAAACATTAATCTCTCATGTATTCTTCTATATTACAATACCATACTTGTATGGTTGTTCATGTTTATCAAATCAAACTTCCAAATTTTCTACAATATAATTATCTTAAGCATATTTCCACAAATGATTTTCACATGAAAATTTTGCTTACTCAACAAAATAATATATTTAAGACATCAATTTTAATGTTAACAAGTTAAATTAGCATTAGTTTATGTATAATATTTCAAAGGACACAATGATTTTGTGTCTACTTCCAATTGTAATATTTGATATATATGTAACAACCACCAAAATGTAAACCCTCTAAAATTATAAATTTAACAAAAAAAAATCATCCAAGCACAATAAGTGTGAAATTTCCATTATAATTTATATACAATAAAAAAAAAATCCATTAACAATGTGATAATATCACTAAGTTAAAATAAAATCATAGTACATCAATGAATGATATAACTCAATATAGGCAACATACCAACTATATACCCACTGTCATAGCACTAGAATGTCAAGAGTGTAAAATACGATAATTTACATTTAATAATTAAAATATTGGTTATAATCTCATACACATTCAAATGCTCTTATGCATAATATCCTCAAATATGTTTTTTATTGCAATACAATACTTTTATGTTCATTCAAGTTTACCTTATCAACATTAAATCACTTCCAATCTTCTACAATAAATATTCTTATGCATCTTTTCACTACTAATATTCACTTTAAAACTCATCTTGTTCACTAAAATAGTGTTTTAAAGATTGATCAATTCTAGTGTTTCTAAATTAGAAAGTTGTTCATGTGTAGTGCTTTAGTGGACATTGAGCTACTATATTTACTTTTGATTGTACTATTAGTTATAAATATAACAACCACCAATATGCAAACCCAAAAATATTCTTGCTTTTATCAAATAAATTAATAAGTTATCAATAATATATAAATATCACTAGTATATGGAATTAATAATATACCTCAATTTAGGAAACACACCAACTATATCCCCACATGTAATAATGGCATAATATCCAATATGCAATGAAACTATTATTCTCAATTGTTGGTTGTAGTATTATGCATGTTTAAAGTCTTTTTTGCATAATAGTGAACTCAAATATGATATTCCTATGGTAGTTAAAGGTTATTAGATCAACATTAAATCACCTCCCAATTTTTATTCAAGGTAAACGCCACCGGAGCTATGAACCCGAATACAACCATTCAACAATATCACCCCAACAGGGTTTGAACCTGGTGGCAAGAACAACAATGCCACCGATAAACCATCACACCATGCCAATACCGCATCACCTCCCAATTTTGAAAATAAAACCACTCAAACATATTTTCACAACTACATTCACATTAAAATCATGTTTGCTCACTAAAATATAATGCTTTTAACATTGTTATTGTTCAAATGTTGACAAATTGAACATTGGTTAATGCATTTTTTTCAAACACATTGTGCTTACGCTTTACTTCCAATTGTCTTGTTGATATAAAAGTAACAAACCCCAAAATGCAAACCCAAAATTAGTTTCTTTTAACAAATAAATAATGTATGATAATAACCAAGTACAACTCTAATAAGATAGAATTAAAGTATTATATTATAAGTCATTAAAAAACGATCCTTGATCATTAGTAATGTAATCTCACTAAGTTACAATAGAATCATAGTATATGTAAAATCAATAATATATCAAATGAATAATATACATCAATTTAAGCAACATGTCAACTATAAAACAACTTACAACACTTCGAAACATTCAACAATGTTAATACAAAATACATTAAAAATATATAAGATGATTAAATAGAGAAATATATCACTACACATCACAAGAAGCCTTAACAAATCTGATTTTTCAATTCACACCAAATCTTTATTTCACCTCCCAACCTTAACCTGTTCCTGAATCACCATAAACTCAAATATACCTTAATAGCATTGTGTTAAACAAACAAATCTAAATAATTGAATATCAAATAATCTAATCAAGTATAAATTACATATTCAAATTACCATTCAATAGTCATAAACACAAAAAATTATTTAAAGCAACAATGTCTATCGCATGAACATGAAATTTGATCAACAATCATGTATAATGTTAGATGGTAATATGTACACTGTGATTTACTATATAATATTATCTATCATATTAAAATGAAATCATGTCCACAATATCTATCCATACATCACTCAATGTTTACACACATAAGAAAATGATTAAACACAAGTGTCTCAAATGAACATAAAATTAAATGTAGTCTCACAAAATGATAGATGGTAAATTGTACACAACAATTTATTATATAAAACAATGTTTATTAAGTTAACATAAATCATATCAACAATGAAACTATTACACATGCCAAACTCAATTGAAAATCAAACTTCCCCAAAGTCAATTGAAAATCAAAAGAAAACCAAAGATCATCAAATTCAATTCAAACTTAATTAAATATCACGATTCACCAAACTCAATTGAAAATAAAAGTTCATTAAATTCTATTCAAAATCAAAATTCGCCAGATTTAATTGAAAATCAATGAATACTCAATGTTCACCAAACTTAATTGAAACACAAATTGAAATTGAAGTTTGTCAAACTCGATTGAAAATCAATGGAATGAAAATCAACGAAAAATCAAACTCACTAAACTCAATTGAAAAGTGAAATTTGTCTAAACTAAAATAGAAATTAAAGTTTACCAAACTGAAATGAAACTCAAAGCTCATCAAACTCAATTGAAAATCAATAAAACCTCAAAATTCACCAAAATCGATTCAAACTCAATGGAAAATTAAATAGTCACTAAACTCAATTAAAAATCAATGGAAAATTAAAAATTGCAAAATTTAATTGAAACTCCATTAAAAATCAAAGTTTGACAAACAAAATTGAAAATCAAATTTACAAAATTGAATTAAAACTCACTTAAAAATCAAAGTTTGTCAAACTCAATTGGAAATTAATTAAAACCCAATGTTCTCTAAACTCAATTGAAACTCAATCAAAAGTGAATGTTTGTCAAATTCATTCGAAAATCAATGAAAAATCAAGGGTTCACCAAACTCAATTAAACATCAATGAAAAATCAAAGTTCAAACACAGTAAAACTCTATTGAAAATTAGAGTTCGCCAAACTCAAATTAAACTAAATGGAAAATCAAATTTTGTTAAACTCAATTGAAAATCATACTTTGCTAAACTCATTTGAAAATTAAAGGTCGACAAATTCAATTGAAAATCAAAATTCACCAAACTCAACTAAAACTCCAACTCAATCGAATATAAATTAAAACTCAAAGTTTACATAATTCACTTCAAACTCAACTAAATATCAAAACTCGCCAAACTCAACTGAAACTCGATAGAAAATAAAAGTTCACTATACTCAATTGAAACTCAATTTAAAATCACAGTTCGCTAAACTCAAGTGAAAATCAATGGAAAATAAAAGTTCACAAATCTCAACTAAGACTTAATTAAAAAATAAATTTTATCGAACTCAATTGTAACTCAATCATTTCCACAATATCTATCATACATCACTCAATATTTATACATATAAAAAAAGATTAAACACAATTATATATCAAATGAACATAAAATCAAATCAACATAGTCTCACATAATGATAAATGTTAATTTGAATGCAATCATTAATTCATCAAACAATGTCTACCATGTTAACATAAAATCATATAAAAACTTATTATCATACATGTCCAATTCAATCGAAAATCCAATTTCTCTAAAGTCAATTGAAAGTCAAAGGAAAATAAAAGTTCATCAAACTCAACTAGAATTTAATTAAAATTAAAATTTGTCAAATTAAATTGAAAATAAAAATTCATCAAACTGAATTTAAAATCAATAAAAAAAAAATCAAGTTCATAAAACTCAATTAAAAATCAAAGTTCACCAAAACTATTTGAAAATCAATGGAATATTAAAGTTTACAAAACTCCATGAAACACAATTTGAAATCAAAGTTCCTCAAAACCAATAGAAAACCAAAGCTCACTAAACTCAATTGAAAATTGAAGTTCGTTAAACTCTATTAAAACTAAAAGTTTGTCAAACTCAATTGAAAATCAAAGCTCACCAAACTTGTTTGAAAATCAAAGTTCGCCAAACTCAATTAAATATCAATCCAAAATCAAAGTTCAGCAAACACAATTGAAAGAAAAAAAGTTTTCCAAACTAAATTAATGGAAAATAAAGCTTGTCAAATTCAATTGAAAATAAAAGTTCAATAAACTCCATTGAGAATCAATGGAAAATCAAAGTTTTCCAAACTCAAGTAAAACATACTTCAAAATCAAAGTACACCAAACTCTATTGAAACTCACTTAAAAATCAAATTTTGTCAAAGTCGATTAAAAATTAAATTCACCAAACTCAATTGAAAATCAAAATTCATCAAACTCAATTGAAAATCAATAAAAACTAAAGATTGTGAAATTAAATTGAAAAAAGTAAATTAAAAATAAATTCACAAAACTCAAATTTGAAAATCAATAAAAACTGAAGATTGTGAAACTAAATTGAAAAAATAAAGTTTGCGAAACTCAATTGAAAATTAGAGTTTGATAAACATAAATGAAAGTCAATTGAAAATCAATGTTTGCCAAACTCAATTAAAAATCAAAGTTTGCCAACCTCAATTGAAAATCAAAGTTTGCTCAATTCAATTAAAACACAATTTAAAATCAAAGTTCCCCAAACTCAATTAAAATCAATGGAAGATCAAAGTTCGACAAACTCAATTGAAAATCAAAGTTTGTCAATCTTAATTGAAAATCAACGTTGACCAAACTCAATTGAAAATCAAAGTTCGCCAAACTCAATGGAAAATCAACATTCACTAAACTTAATTAAAAATCAAAGTTTGTCAAATTCAATTGAAAGTTAATTGAAAATTAAAGTTCACCAAAATTCAAAATCAAAGTTCACCAAACTAAAATAAAAATCAATGGAAATTCAATGATAAATCAAATTTTGGCAAATTCAATTGAAACTCAACTAAAAATCAATGTTCCCCAAATTCAATTGGAAAACCAAAGTTCGTCAAACTCAATTGAAATTGAATCGAAATCAATGTTTCTCAAACTCAATTCAAAATCAAAGTTTCAAAAACCCAATTGAAAACCAATGTTTAGAAAATCAAAGTTTGATAAACTCAATTGAAAAATGTAATACCCTCTCCGTTTTGCGTTCTGGCTAGTAGTGTGACCTTGTTTTCTTTGATGTGCCTTTTGGTTATTGAGATGCTATATCATGTGTGTTCATTTTGATCGATAATTGCAGGGCGATAGTTTATTGGTGTGGTGTGACGGTATTTTATTTTGACGTTATCATTAAGGCATGCTTTGGATTAGTTTAGTAGATATTTGAAAGTAATGATGCTTTATGCTTTTGGGTATATTATTGATGTTAGATTCGTCAGTTAGTAATACTGTATTGGTGAGGGGACGGGATTGTATCACTCGCTTGCGAGCGCCCTACGATTTCGAGATTTTCCCCTTCACGGTGTGTGTTATTATATCCAATATATGCATGTTCGATATGCTCTTTGTTCGCAGGTTGACAGGTACAAGACATCGAATCCACCTGATTTCCAAGTTGAGTGTGTCCATTTACCAACGGTAATCGATTGGGAGATAGTAGCTAGGTTTTCCGTGCCAAGTCGTCACCCTAGCCATAGTTTGTTGTCGGGTTTAGTGGTTTTGATTGGTTCATTCCTCTCTGGTTAACTTTTTCAATTCGTATTTTAAAGGCTATTAAATGGTGGGTATGGTTAAAGTGATGATTTAACATATCTAGTTTCAATGTTGAATGTTATTTTATTGCATTGATTATTTGGTTTTAATTAATGAAATAAATTTTAGTTTATTGATAAACTAGGCAAATGGTCATAAATTAAATGAAATAGTTATCTTGCCATTATTGTTTATTTAGATTCAAATTTAAATGGAAATGAGAATCATGTTATATACTTAAGTTAAATTTAAAATGAAAATAGAAATGTGGATTATATTTCACTTTTTGAATTTTGAATAAAACATATTTTTACAACTTTGAGATTTTTGGTTTTAATTGGAATTATGAAATGTTGAAATGCATGAAATAGGATTTTGAAAGTAAATTGTTTTAAATTTTTAAAAAAATAGAAATATCCTCCAAAATCCCAATAAATTTAGTGGGTGGGATATTTTAGGGGTTTGACCAAATTTGGGGAAAGTTCTATGTAAGAAATGAAATTTCATTTGTTTTGCAATTTTTGATTTTGGTGGAGAATTTGGTTGTGGCTGAATTTGGAGTTGGAGAGGAGATTGGAATCACCATTGTTGGAGTCTTCAAAGCTTGGGGAGAAAACACCAGGTTCATCTTCATTCTTGTTTTCCTTTTTAAATAATCTTCAAAATGCTTGTTTGTTGTTTGAAAACTTTTGAATGCCATTTTAGATGCAAAGAAAACCATGTGAAAATGATTTAAAATCTTGCAAACAGCTGTTAGATTAGGAGAGAAAACCCAAAACAAAATCTCAATGGAAAGTAGGAGGATAACCCAAAAGAAAATCTTCAATTCAATTTGATATTCTAAACTCTAGTTGTTTTGCCAAATTCAATTTTGTTATTGCAAAAAAATTGTGTTCATTTGCCCAAAATGACTGAAAATGGATTTATGGATATATAAATTTATAAATATACCTGTGTATATATGCATATATTTCATTATATGTAAATATACACACAAGTATATTTATAAATATACTGTGTTTTGCTAAATTAATTTTTGGGGAAACAAATTTTCTGTTGTTTTAAAAATACAGGGGTTACCCCTGTTTTCGCGTTTTATTGACAATGGTTTTAATTTATAAAAGAAAAATTATAAAAGAAAAATTTAATTTTTTGGCTGTGGAGGAGAGGGCCGAAGCCCTGCATCCCCCACGCGCCCATGAGGGAGGCGTTGCTCCCACGCAGCACCCCCCACGGGAGGCGCTACCCACACAGCACCCCCCATACGGGGGAGGCTATGTGGCAGCCTGGCCCTTCCCCATACAGGTGGGCCCGCGCCCAAGTTTAGGGCATCGTTTGTTTTCAAACGAAATTTAAATTTCATTTTTTTTTATTGTATTTTATTTTATATATATTATTTAATATTATTTTAATATTATATTATATATATATAATATATAATATATTATATATATAATATTATTTTAATATTTAAATAATATTTATTAAATAATAATTTATTTATATATTTTTAAATAAGATTATTTAGTTTGGTTAAATGGTTTTAATATCAATGTGTTTTAGATATTTTAATATATTAATGAAAAAAAATAGTATATACATTAAATATATACTTCTATGTAGATTCATTCGGTATATATTTGTATTTAAAGTATAGATAAAGTTTAGTTGATTAATTTATACTATGTTGAAATAAAGATTAATTGATTTTAATCAAATGTTTTATTTATTAAAATGTTTTGATTATGATTATAATTGTGAAACTTAGAGTTAATGACTGATTTATTTTAATTAGATGACGTTATTTATTATAATGTTTTGATTATGAAAATAATTGTGAAACTTAGAGTAAATGATTGGTTTATTTTAAATTCTTCAACATCGTGAAATGAATTTGGTGTATTTGATTGGATAATTGCAAGTAATGGAAACTGAGATTGACTGGATTTAGGAAATCCTAACTTTAGCTTATTTAATTGCTCGAAGTGCTTTTTAGTTTTGATTTGTTCTTTCTCGAGGTTCATGAAAATAGAGTAAATGTTCTGAAGTCTTCCAGATTGAGTTTCTTTTAATTTCGTGGGTGTCGTAAAGTGTTAGTCAACCTTGGGTTGTTTTGGGTAATGTGTATAGTCGTAATCTGTTGTTTTACCTGGTTTTCACGAACGGGGATAGTTTGTGTCTCCTTGGATTAAAAGTGGTTTATGTGGTTTATGCCTCCTTTGGAAGGAGTGAATTATGTGTTTGTTGCCTCCAGTGTTTGGAGAGGGTTTTGACCTTTGTTTCCTCCAGTATTTGGAGAGAGTTTTAACTTTTGTTGTCTCTGGTGTTTGGAGTGAGTTTTATTTGTGTGTTCCTCCTAGAGTTGGAGTGATTTTATCGTATTGGTATGCACTTGGGATTCTCTTGGTGATTGGTTTTGTTTGGTATGGTTTCAAGTAGAAGAGTGGCTTCTGTTAGGGGCCAAAGCCCAAAAGAGAGGTAAATCAAACCTTCGTGAGATTCGTAGCCACCAGGACAACTCATAGTGGGGGCCGGAGCCTATGAAGATTCCCAGAGGAGATCCCATGACGAGCTGTGTGATGACACTCTTTCTACGACAACAGTTGGTATTTGGTTTTATGTGCATGGTCTTCTTATCATACTTGATCTGTTTTATTTCTGGAAGCAATGTGACCTATGTCAGTGATGTTGGAGTTGTACTTGTGTTATCTTTATGGATGTTTGGTTCATGTGTTTGGTTATGTCAGTGTGAGTTAGCCTGTGTCTAGGAGTGGATGGTCTTGTATAGGAATTCCTTGTTACTATCTCCTAGCACGAGGGGTGAGCCTTCAGGTATCACATGGTTGGGTGGAACGTGCATCTTAATCCGTTGGGTCGTCTTCTTGTTCATGTGGACGAAGCTTCCAGTTGGAGAGCTCGTGCGATCCATTTCTTCATGCTTTATTCTTTCAGTTATTATTGTAATTTTATTACCCCTCATTGTATCAAGGTGGAAGGTGTAATTTGTAACCTTGTTATTGGATTTACCTCATTCGGGGAATGAGTGTTGTAATCTTATTGTAAAGTATATTTTGGGAGCATGTGGTATTTCTTATGCCTTGTTGTAATTTTATCTTATATGGAATGTATGAGTATTTAATTTGTTAAGTAATTAAATGTTATGTTTTAATTCATGTTTCTTGATTGGGTTTTAAGTAATCTCAGTCTCGTAACCTAAGAGGTTGTTGGCAATGGATAGTGATCTTGCATGTTCTTTATACTTAAACAACAAAAAAATAGTATCGCTTTGAGTAGTAAATTGCAACTTCCTTTAGGGTTATGTATGTGGCATTACGCTGTAAAAATCAATGTTTGTGAAACTCAATTGCAAATTAAAGTTCACCAAACTCAATTGAAAATCAAAAAATTTCGAACTCAATTAAAAATAAATGGAAACCCACTTCATGAAACTCAATTAAAACTCAATGTTCCCCAAACTCTATTGAAACTAATTGAAAATTAAAGTTAACCAAAATCAATTCAAATTGAATTGAAAATCAACATTTGACAATCACTTATTTTCAATTGAGTTTGGGGTAAAAGCACAAAGCCATCACACTTTTGGCCAACTTATCAGCACAAATGAATTTAAGTATTTTTGACTAAAAATCAATTTTGGTCAAACATATGATATAGTAAGATTCATTCTAGATAAGTTATGTATGTCCACAACTTTTCCAACTAAAATTGTTAGATAAATGCATATGTAGCACCACTTTCAAGCCAATTTTCCTCTATAAAGTGTGACACAGCTTTTTGCTTTTACCCCAAACTCAATTAAAACACAATTTAAAATCGAAGTTCCCCACGCTCAAATAAAATCAATGGAAAATAAAAGTTTGTTAATCTAAATTAAAAATAAAAAATTTCCAAAGTCGATTTAAACTCCACTAAAAATCAAAGTTTTCCAAACTCTATTAAAACTCGATTAAAAAATGAATTTTGACAAGCTCAATTGAAAATCAACATTCGTCGAACTCAATCATAAATAAACATTCACCAAACTCAATTGGAACTCAATTAAAAGTCAAAGTCTACCAAACTCATTTCAATATCAATGAAAATCAATGTACACCAAACTCAAATCAAAGTTCACCAAACATAATTGAAAATTACAAAAAGAAAAATTGACAAAATCAATTGAAACAGACTTGAAAATAAAACTTTGTCAAACTCAATTCAAATTCTATCCAGAATCATAGTTCAACCAACTCAATAAAAAATCAATGAAAAATCAAAGTTTTCCAAACGCAAATTTAAAATCAATTAAAAAATAAAATTTGTCAAACTCAATTGCTCAATTGAAAATCAAATTCCACCAAACTCAATTGAAAATTAATGGAAAATAAAGCTTGCTAAATTCAATTGAAAATAAAAGTTCAATAAACTCAATTGAGAATCAATGGAAAATCAAAGTTTTCCAAACTCAAGTACTTAAAACTTACTTCAAAATCAAAGTACACCAAACTCTATTGAAACTCACTTAAAAATTAAATTCACCAAACTCAATTGAAAATCAAAATTCATCAAACTCAATTCAAAATCAATAAAAACTAAAGATTGTGAAATTAAATTGAAAAAATTCAATTAAAAATAAATTCATGAAACTCAAATTTGAAAATCAAAATTCATCAAACTCAATTGAAAATCAATAAAAACTAAAGATTGTGAAACTAAATTGAAAAAATTCGCCAAGCTCAATTGAAAATTAGAGTTTGATAAACATAATTGAAAGTCGATTGAAAATCAAAGTTTGCCAAACTCAATTAAAAATCAA
>VDFB02149316.1:0-26254 GCA_007258455.2 Sequoia sempervirens | reverse complement strand
GTCAATCGGAGCTATGGAGATATCAAAAGCAAGCAGTTACTATTTATAGTAGATCACCTCCAGAAATGGGCTAAAAATAGCAGGCCAACCCGAAATAGCAGTGTCAACAGGCTGACGGATTCATGAAGATCCAGTGTTCAAAATTTCAAAGCAATCTAATCTTCTGAAGTATGAAAATCAAGGGACTTACTATTTATAGTAAAGCATTGAGAAGGAGAGAAGTTATAAAAAATTGCTAAGTGTTGAAAATATCCTGCAGGCACCCCTAAATGCGCCCATCCAGCAAGGAAGTCAAAGAAAAGTCAAAGTTTTTCATCCTGCAGCCATAGCTAAATGCGCCCAACTCAAGGTGGTGGCATAAAAAAAAATTCTAAGTATAAACTTCATCCACCTGACTAGGAAAAATGTGCCCAAGAGGAGTTAACAAGAAAGAAAGTCAAAAAGGTCAATGATATTTCATCCTCCACCACCCTCCATATGCGCCCACTACAAGCAAGAAGAAAGAAAGTCAAAGGCGTGGGAAATGTAAATCCTTCATCAAGTGTAAAATGCGCCCACTCTAGGAAGGTGCTCTAAAATTTTCTAAGTCATGAGGATATTCCTCTCTCCCTCCCATATGCGCCCATCCTCCTCATGTGTTCAAATGCGCCAAGTTTAGAAGAGGGTCAAAGGGAAGGCGTTGAACTCGAAAGTTAATTCTCCTTCATGCATAAAATGCGCCCAAATGAGGGCATGTCAAGACAAAACGTATGCATGCAAGGAGGGAATATTCCAAAGGGGCATTGAAAAGACAAATTTTAAAATCCACCTCACCATGGAGAGTGCGCCTAAGTTTAGAAAAAAAAATAGAAGAAGAGTCAAGGTGGCGTTGAATATTTCATCCCTCATGACATCAAAAATGCGCCCATCTTGGAGTATGCTAGGAGATAAAATGACTAAGGCGTTGAAGACAAGGTGATAGGAATTTAAATGGAAAGTTGCTAGGCGTTGAAAGTACTAAGTGTTGGATTTTTTTTTTTCAAAGGCAAGTTGAATATTCCTCATGAAGTGTGATGTGCGCCTAGTGTGTGTGGTGATGAACAATATGTTAGGCATTGGGAATATTAAGCCTATGAGGAATAATAAAAAAATAAAACATGTTGGGCGTGATGAGTTTTGAAAGAAAATTTTCGAAGATGAATGGATAAAATTTTCTCACAGGCAAGTTGATTGAGTTGAATATAAAATTTTCCAGGGCGAAATTTTCAAAAAGTTTTTCAAGATGATTTAAAAATTTTCTAAGGCAAAGTATTTTCTTCCTTAGAAAATACGCCTAGGTCTGGTGAAGGTGATGAAGTTTCCTGAAGCATGGATCAATTGTTGATAAATTGCCAGAGATGAAGTCAGATGATGCCAGCTGCATAGGGTGGATAAAATATTTTCAAGTCGGAGCAACAAGAAATGTTCACAGATGTGAAGAACGGGATAAATTTAAAAAAAAATAAAATATTTTTCCAAGGTGGAAAATTCAAAAAATTAAATGAACCCGTTCGTTGTGCACCCATGAGCTCGACAAATTCTAAAGAAAATTTTCTTCTGGGTATTGAAGATCTCCGATGAGAAGTTGATTTTAAAGTCTTCCACAGTTCGCCGAGGCTTTCAGGATGGAGATTTTTGATGGGCACTCAAGTAATGAATTTCCCAAGGGAAATTTAAAAAATTTTCTAAGGCATGGAATAAAATGTGTTGTTGACATAAAAGTGCCTTGGCAGATGAATTTGAAAATGATCACCTAGATGATTTTTGATCAAATTCCTGATGAAAGGATTTTTCTCGAGCCTGAGTTGGATGAAATATCAGAATGAAGTGCGCCAGGAAGAATACAAGATGAGTTGCAAATTTGGCTAAGGCATGAAGAATTTGAACGTGAAGTTGGCTAGTGAGGACGACGAACACTTGGAAGTTGGAGCGTGAAAATCAGGTAAGTAAAGCAAATTTATGTTATGAAGTGTTCTAATACTCTTCTCCTTGCCTGTTTTGCAGGAGAAACGTCGAGACCAAACGATGATGACTTAGAGTGATGAAGCAAGTGATTCAAGACGACATCTCAATCTCAAAGGAAGAAAGTTGCAAGAAAATGGCTAAGTGTTGAGACTTAGTATAACTCAAGTGTCAAAGAAGAAAGAAAGAAGATCAAGAACAGTGTGAACGCGTTTTAAAGATGGAATCTTCTAGAAGATGGTGGACATTATGGCTCTTATATTACCCCTCCTCTTGGTGGCAGTTTTTAGGGCGAATCTTGTTTAGGGCTGAGGTGGCACAATCTAGGCCATCCAGCTGATTGTAATCTGAGCCGTCCGTTGGACTTGGCCAACTATAAAAGGGGGAGTCCCCCTTCATTTGTATATTATTAGAAATTAGAGTAGAAGTCGGAGTAGAGAGACAACTAGGTGATAGCTTAGAAGTAGCTTAGTATAGATTGATAGTGTAGTTTGAAGAAGAGGGAAAGTTTTCCCTTTGAAAACTTTGTAAGAAATTGTTGTGAACACTCTCTCAATAAAAGAGTTTTTCATTGATGGTGAATTTTGTCTTTGTTGTGAGTAGTTAGCAAGGTTTCTTCGTCCTTCCATTCAAATGGTACGGAAAATAAGTTCAAAGTAGTATAATTTTCATTCCATGCAAGTAGATGTGTTAATTGTGGAATGTGGTTCTCAATTTTGGAGCAAAGCTTCACTATCCATACCAATTAGTGGGCTCACTGACAGTGAGTTCACTCATGCGGGTCAATCGGAACGCTTAGCCTAACTCAACCGGCCAGCTGAATGGTGGTGGTAAGGCCGCCATGATGGTGTATTTCATGTCAAAACAGTGGTTTGAACATTCCGAAGATTGCAATCAATCGCGTGGAAGCCGTCCGAGGTGAGGCAAGCCAATTTGGCTGGAAGTTTGCTGGTAGTTGATTTCAAGGTCCCACACCTGTAATAGATTTGTGACTCTCTAAACCCCACCCTTCTCAATTCAGTACTTTCTGATTAGAATAGGAAACTCGCGCTTCATAGACAAATCTTTCGAGCATTTGAATTCCTTTCTCCGCTGCCGAACAATTCCGTAAGTCCCCTTGAAATACCAGCAAATCACATCGAGCCAACTGAGCCTATTCACACTAAAAGAACCTTGGAGTTGAATGCATGAACTTTCTTGCAATCTTAGCATGCGGAATACTTTGATCAAGAGAGAATAGGGTAGCCGTTGGCGACTTTATTCTGTGTTGGTGCGGTCACGAAAAACACATCAACAGTATTCTAAGGAAGAACAGGCGCTCTACTTGAATTTCCATGAACAAGATCAGAGATATACTAGCGAAGTTGACTATTTTCAGCCTTAAGCAATTCCTTATCCTCTCCATCCTTCGTGATGCGTTCTTCAAGATTATTGGTGACAATCTTAAGAAAGCTCACGTCTATCTCTTGAGTGGTTCTGCCAAGATTTTCCTTAGTAAATGTAAAGTCACCAACTTCGACTTCATCTAGGCTCTTACCCTCTGGAGGAATAGCAACTTCTATAACAATCTCTGATTCTGGAGTCTTTTCAATATGCACCTGTTTCTTAATCTTCTTGTTCGACCTTCTCTGATAAGGTTCACCGAACTCAGATAAATCAAGGTTATACGAAGGTTCTCGCCTCTGTCTCCCCAAAGACCTCTCGAGCCAACAAGACTGAACAATATTATCAATCCGAGGAGAGACTGTCCCTAATGTATCCACCTGTGGCGGTTCAGTTGTCTCTGATCCAACTCGAATTGGTATCTTAGGCTCTGAATCTATGTCAATGGGTTGTATATGCGGCGAACTAGGAGGTGAAACGTGAGGTTCAGCTTGAATGACTGTCTCTACTAGAGTCTCAGGTACATTCTCAACTTGCTTTCCTCTGGCGTAGCTCTCTTCCAGCCTAATTCCAGTTTAACTCCTTTAGGTATCACACGCTTTGACTCGGTGGGTTCTAGAAGGAAGGCAATGAAGAAAATTTTTGGCGGCTCGCCACAGAACTCCACTCTTCTCCTCCCAGCACCTGTCCATTGTCCGAAACCCCAAAGTCCCACCAACCCAGCACGTCCACTGACCCCATGAATTTGAGAAGGACTTCATCATTCGAGACCATCAACATTCTCTCTGAGTAGGGAACGTAGAGCTGACCCCTGATAGTGAGTCTACAAGCAGGTGGAATGCATTTAATGAACCTCACTCCATCTGCCACTAGTCGGCAAATCTTCGCGGCCGGAAGCTGGTGTGCAACCTCGCTTCCAACTCCTCCGTTTCTGGAGACATAATGACCGAGAGGATCATAGGAACGCCTCTCAGTATGAGTCTTAAGTTTGAATCTTTCTATCTCGGTTGACATAAGCCTGGTATCTGTTGCCGCATTGCATGTGAAAATTCCCAATGTAAATGGAAAATTAGCCGCAGTCTTATGATGACTGTGAAGAAAGAAATGAACATGTTGCATCTGTCTGAGAAACTCCATGAAGATGATCTTGTCTGAAGGATACCTCGGTAACATCAAAGGCTCTCCAACATATCCATAAACCCGGATGTATGTGAATGTAGGGAATTGGATAAACCAATCCGCCCAAGTCTCCATTGCTGATTTTGCCTAGGCAGAAATACGAATGTGCATTTCGTTGTCAAGATCTCTAACTGTCATCATAGAAAAGTGATCATTCACTGCTCGGAAGTCTTGCTCAAATTTAGAGAACTCCAACTGAGGATAATACTCGTGAACACGTTGAACACCAAGAGTGCCATTAGTTTTTAGATGCTTGTAGCTGCCTTGGAATGCAACTAAGTAAACCAAGTATGATATCATATGAAACTCATGAAACTTGAGAAAATTAGTAATCTGCTGATGCAAGCAATCACTACTCAACATAGCCCAGTCAAAATGTTCCGTGCCATCAAGAATTCAGGAAATAAGGTAAAACATCCATGAATGGAAAGTGCTAGCATCCTGTTGACCTGTAACTCGATTGAGCAAAGTTATCAAAACAGCAACCTCGTCTTTGAATTCACCACGACCAACCTTTTTAGGCATGTTAGTCTTTTGAACTTTCAGCCATTTCTGAGCCACTTTTCTCTGTGAACGTTGTTGATCTCCATCCCAAATCTTCTCACAGGCCTCAATTACTACAGTAAAGTTATCTTAACGAGGAGGAATAGCAAAACATTTCTCTATATCCTTCGGTTTGAGACTGCAAACAACCCTCCTGTCAGCTGATCTGATTTGTCGTGAAGACGAGTCATAATGCTTGATACAAACAAGAATGAACTCGAGATCAAAAGTGGTAACAAGAATGGATGCCGCTGCCAGCAATCCGGAACGCTCAAGATTTCTCAATGAATTGCTGCTAACACCCTCCAGACTGCTCAGATTAACCACTGGATAAACATGATTTAGGTCTGTATCTGAAGTTTTAACAAAATTATGCATAAGAGCCAATTTGGCCTTATAATCAATGAGATTGAAGTGCATTTTGAAAATGAAGACTTTTGATTGTAAAGTCGAATGTACTTGAACAACTTTCTGAAAGACTGAAAATCTCTGGACAAGGCTAAAAATAGCCTATGACGAAAGAAATTTTCGAAATCTTTTTGAAACGTAGGTTTTGTGCAGAATCCAATTCTAAGACAACCCAGATAGCTTGATTCTCGAAAAAATGTGTTTTAGACCCACATGCAAAGAAATTCTCAGAAAAAAGCACAGAGCTTCAGAATGAAGACTACGGGGCGATTTTCTCGAAAAAATCTAAGGCATGGGTTTTGCTGCAAATACTGAAGTATGCGAACCCAAATGATCAAACTCTGAAAATATGCTGAATTTCTTTGACATGCGAAGAAAGTACCTAAGATGAGAAATAGAAGAAATAAGACAGAAGATAGAAAGTTTTGTTTGCTCTGCTTCTGTAGAATTCGCCAATCTCTTTTTGGAATTTGATGACACCTGCATGCAAAGTGAAAATAAAATCTTGAATCTTCTTCCTTTGAACAATCTGAATCCATTGCTATGAAGAACGTTGAATTGTGACACCTGTAGCACCTTTAACTTGCTGCTCGCTCAAGAAGAATGTATATTTCGAAGCTTGAGATGAAGAAATAATGGACGCCAATGCTTGAATAAATAGATTTTCATCTCTGAAATTCGCACAAAGGAATTAAACCTTGAAAAATGGCGCTTGGCTTATGATTGGACGCCAATTTTAGTTAACTGAAACTAAAATAAACTAAATAAAGCATCATGCTTTAGGGCGCCTCACCAAGACTTCAATTGCAAATTTATTTAAAGCACCATGCGATTTTGACTTCAGTTGACAATCCTTGTTGAATTTGCCATACTTCAAAACTCACTAAATTTACAATTAAGAATTAAAGCGTCCCTTTCAGAACTAAAGTTGACAATAAGAATTCGCCACACTTCATGCTCATGCTTTAAATCTTTAAAAATTCTAAATATGGCTTCCCTTTTCAATTAACAATCAAAGGTAAATTTGCCAACTTCACAAAGTCAAAATTTATGCTTTAATTTAAATATGGCGTCCCTTTTGAAAACTTCAGTTGACAATGAATGAAGCGCCAACTTCACAAAGTCAAAATTTAAACCAATTGCGCCATGCATGCAAACTCAAGTTGATTTTCGAGCATAAACTTCAGTTAACTCAACATGCAAAGTTGTTAACTGAACATGCAAGCTAGTTAACTCGACATGCAAACTGAAAGATCACTCAACATGCCAATATATGAACTGGAGATGACAACCCAAAAATCATTCAGTCTAACTAAAGTTAGAACTCAAGTTAGGGCGCACCAGTCAACTTCTTTCGAAAACTCAACTTTGACCTCTTAAGGCGAATTCCAGACAGCCAAATTTGATGAAAATTTAGACTTAAACCTCTTTCGAGACCTCTGCTCATCCTCTAACACTGGCTGACTGACTCCACCGATTGGCTGGCTGACAGGTGCATCGCAGAGCAAGACAAAAACTAATCAAAAGGTACCTTGAGACTAAACATCATAAAACTAAGATCTGAAGGCTCAAAAATCCAAGCGCCTTTTTCAAGAACTGCTCTTTTTCTCAGACTTAGTCAAATTTTGACATCTCCATCTCGTACGAAGGGAAAAACAAATTCTTCATAACTTCTGATTGACGAAGTTTCAGGATTGGATCCCAAGTTCACTGCGGAGCTGACCTCATTCTGTATGATAGCTGCGAAGGAACATTTCTCCAGAAAACATCATCTGAGGGGTGAAAATCAAGGGCGCCTTTTTGAAAAGTTGCTCTTTTCTTCCGAGACTTGAGCCATATATGAAATTGACCAAAATAATACTAGAACTCTGACTGCAAGCTGCTGAGTCATCCTTTGATCTGACGGAGACAGGCAATGGAAAGCTGAACGTAACACGGACAAATTGAACATCTGAGATCATCAAACAGAAGGCATTAAAGGCTTGAAAAGCTTAGGCGCCTTTATGAAAATGTGCTCTTTTGCTTTTTCCTTTGATATTTTGACTAAGATTTGACCCTGCGTTTGACCTCTGGTTCAGGCACTTCTGTAACTCAGATTCACCCACTGATGGGTGTGTCGCGAAGCTTGAACAATTGTGAGATAAACATCTTGGGTGGCATTTAGCCAAAAACTTTCATTTGACACCTCAAAAAGATGGGCGCCTTTCTCAAAAGCCACTCTTTTCTTTAGTGTTAGCCAATTCTCGCTTTCCTCTTGTTTTGCGCTATATCTTCCATAACCTGCTCGAAACAGGTCCGTTTGACAGGATTAATAGCTCGTTGCAAAGCTGACGTGATGTCGGACAAAATGTCTGCTGGAGATGATAAACCCTAAAAATAGGATCTGAGCCCCTAAAAGATAGGGCGCCTTTTTGAAAATGTGCTCCCCTCTCCAGAGATGGAAAATTTTGATGATTTTCTTTCAGATTTTCACTTTTCTTAAATTTCTTCAGTAACAGACTGACATGAAACTGACACCAACTCCATATTTAAAAAGCCCAAAAATGACCTTCTGACATCACTTTAACAAGATTAAGACTCAATTAAGCAAAATGCCTTAGTGAAGCAAAAATTTTGGTTTTGGGTACAACATGCAAACCCTAAAAATAGCCTCTGAAGACAACTCTTGAAAAAGGTCCTGATCCTGGTTTGCATGTTACATCATTGCAAAGCTTTCAAAAAACCCACAAGGAATATCCAGACATGCGTTGAAAACTCCAACATGTAAACCCTAAAAATAGCCTCTGAAGACAACTCTTGAAAAAGGTCCTGATCCTGGTTTGCATGTTACATCACTGCGAAGCTTTCAAAAAACCCACAAGGAATATCCAGACATGCGTTGAAAACTCCAACATGCAAACCCTAAAAATAGCCTCCGAAGTGAAGACTGCTGAAAGTTATCATCTCATTTTGCATGTTATATCACCGCGTAGGTCTCGTAAAACCCATAAATATTCTACAGACATGCATTGAAAAACTTCGCATATAAACCCTAAAATTTGCTTTAGAAGGTGATACTTGCTAAAAATAGAAAGTTGTCATAACTAGCTTAAATTTTGCAGACAAGCAGTTTGACGTGTCCTGGATGTAGTGTGATGGATAGAACTTCAAAAGTGTTCAGAAAATGTCCCAAATTAGGTACTTACTAAAAATAGTAAGTTGTTAGAATTCAATGAAATTTTACTGGGAACCTGCTGGAAGCTTACTAACTGTAGTGCCAAGCTCATATTTCAATCTGCTCACCCAAATTAAGCTCAAATTGGCCTGAAGAGTGCAAACCCTAATTCTCAAACTTAGCCAAAATTTCAAGTTTAAGCTCAAAGACGGACACATCCCCGGAAAGGAAGACAACAGAAAGAGAGAGAGAGAGAGAGAGAAAACCAAAGCCAAAAGACAAGGAACAGAGCAAAAATTAGGGGGTCCCCATTTTGAATGGGGTGATGTGTGCAAAGGTCACAACACCCCCCAATGCACAAGTATCCATTGAAGAATCTTTCTCCTCAAGGGACAACACCCTATGTTTTTGTTGTTGCTTTTGATACTTCCTGTGTGGTTGGTAAACACTTGGTTATTGGGTTAGTTAGTAGATCCAACCCTATGGAGTTACCTTCATTGTTTGAATTGGTTGTGATTATATCATCCTTATAATTGCAAGTGCTTGTTTAGTGATCATGAGTAGTTTACGAATTGAATTAGGAACGATATACCCATGTTGCTTGCCAAGCAATAAAATGTCCTATACTATTCTTTTTTGTGCATATTTTTTGGCAATAATGGATCTCTCAATTTTATCTTCCATCTCTCTAACTACCCATCAAGACACTTTTTTGGACAATTTTGAAGTTTTGAAGAAGGAAATAAGATATGAAATTGAGATAGATGTATAGGGAGAAATAAGCACAGTTCATATTTGAAGCCCGTGTTGACCTAGAATTGGAGGCCTCTCGTCATGATGTGGAACATGTGGGTGATTGGGAGCATGTAAGTGATGATGAATTAGAGGCCTTATATTGGCACATGGAGGACGAAAAGAGGGATGGGGTAGTGAGTAGATCCATGATTGAGGCTATAGGAAAGAGGTAGAGGATAAGTATTACTCTCATATTTATATTCCTCGTGCCAATAGGCACTGCCCACATTCTACTTTCACTAAGTATTGTTGTGACCTTTTCACACATCGCCCCATTCAAGATGGGGACCCCCTTAATTTTTTGCTCCGTTCCGGTCTTTTGGCTTGGGTTTTCTTCTCTCTCCCGCTCTGTCTCTTTCCTGATGTCCGTCTTTCGGGGGGTTGTGTCCGTCATTGAGCTTAAACGCGAAATATTGGCCAAGTCTAAAATTAGGGTTTCGTCGTTCCTGGTCAATTCAAGGTCAGATAAAGTGAGTAAATTGAAAATTGAACTTAATGTTGTTGTCAGCAGACATCCAGCAGGTTTCCAGCCAAGTTTTCATCGAATTCCAGGTACTTACTATTTTTAGTAAGTCTGCTATTCAGAGCAATTTGTCAGCTATTTTGAGATTCCGATCATCACACTGCATTCAGAGTGTATCAGATTGCTTGCATGCCAAATTTGAGCAAAAACGGACGACTTACTATTTTTAGCAGTCTGGCTTCCGGCACGAATTTCAGGGTCCAGATGCAGAGATTTTCTTTGCATGTCTGGATATTCCTTCTGGGTTTTTCTAGACCTTCGCGATGATATAACATGCAAGTCGGAATGACCCATTTTGAGTTGACCTTAAGAGGCTATTTTAGGGTTTGCATGTCATTGATTTCTTTTTTTGCATGTCGGTGTTCTGATGGGTTTTAGGAGGAGCTTAGCGATGGTGTGACATGCAATGAGGATTCTCACTCCCGGTAAAGACTTTATTTTAGCGAGGGTGTGTCTCGTATACTCAATGATTCGATTCACGAGCGGTAGCGATTGCCATAGAAACAAAGAAAGACAAGCGAGATCTTTTTGATGCATGCAATGGGAATTAGGGTTTCGGCAGACCTAAAGAAATAGGCATCAAAGTCAAAATCTTCAAAATCCGGTGTAAACCACACAGCGATCCGGTCAATCCTTCAAGCTATCTGTGGTGAAATTTAGGGTCAAAGCGGGCACTTTATTTATAGTAAGTCAAATTGAAGCTTGATGCTAAAAATATTAAATCAGTTGCATCGTCGATTGTCGATGTACGAAGTCCGCGTGGTGAGGAGCGCCTCATCCAAATTTCAACTCGATCGGAGCTTGGGAGCTATCAGAAACATGAGCTTACTATTTATAGTAAGTCACCTTCAGAAACAGGCTATAAATAGCAGGGTGACTAAAAGTGGCAGTGTCGACAGGTTGATAGGGTTATGAAGAAGCTATGTTTGAAATTTCAAGTTGATCCGAGCTTCAGAAGTGCAAAATTGAGAAGACTTACTATAAATAGCAGGGCACGATACTGGCAGAGGATGATGAAAATTTGTCTAAGTCTGGAGTCTCGTCCGGCAGGCATAAGAAAATGTGCCCATCTCAGCTAAAGAGGCATAAAAATTTCTAAGTGTGAGTTCATCCTGCTTAGGGGGTCAAAATGCGCCCAAGGCAAGAAGTCAAAGAAAGTCAAAGATGTTTATCCTGCAGCAGGGGCAAAATGCGCCCAAGAAGGAAGAGGGAAAAGTTGAAAAGTTTCTAAGGCATGAAATCCGCCTCACCCCTCCAAATGCGCCCAACTTGAAGTTCATCCTCTTCATAGGCCAAAATGCGCCCAAGGTTACAAGGAGTCAACAGGGTCAACGTTTCTTATCCTCCTCAAAGGGCAAAATGCGCCCAAATACATGCATGTGAAGACAAAATTTGGAAGCTGAAGGGTCACTCCAAGGCGTTTGAAAGTTTCATCCCCCTCCACATCAAAAATGCGCTCAAGATGAAAGAAAGTCAACAAGGTCAAAGAAATTCGTCCTCCTCAAGGGGTGAAATGCGTCCAAACTTGTGCATGTCAGGACGAAAACGTGAAGTTGAAAGGTCACAGGGGACGTGGTGGCAAGTTTGTCCTCCTCCTACATGGAAATGCGCCCATGTTTGGATGTGAAAAGTAATTAAGGGTAGTAATCAAGGTGAAGAATATTACCAAAGCATGGTGAAAGATGGTAAGTGTTAGGCGCTCAAGGTGTTAGAGGATTTTCCAAGGACGTGTGAGGTGGTGAAGGTATGTGTGGCGTGATTTTCCCTCATATGTGTGCTAGGCGCCTAAAGCCTATAGGCGTTGAAATATTTCAAGGTGTTGAGAGTAAAATGATAAGTATGCGCCTATGTTGAAGGGAGTTATAAGGTGTTGAAAAATTTGCCTAGGCGTTGGAATATTTTTCCAAGTGTGGAGTCAAATCCAAAGTGGCAAGAGAAGTAAGAAATAAAAGTGTGCTTGACGAATAAATTTTTTTCTAAGATGATACTTCTCTCGCTGGCAGATGATCAAAACTTTCTAAGGGAAACTTTTCAAAAATGCAAGATGATTTAAAAATATTTTCTAAGGCAAATTATTTTCCCTTGGAAAATACGCCTTGAGATCAGAGTGGTGAAATTCCTCCGTGAGACAAGAGCAACTTTTCTCAGTGATGGAGTCAGAAATGCAAGATGATTCAAATTTTTCAAGAGGTCAGAGCAACACAGAGTAATCACAGGCGAAGAACGAATTTAAATGATGGAAATAATATTTTTAAGGTTCAAAATTGAAAAATTAAATGAACCCGTTCGTTGGGTACCCATGGATTCGAGTCATTCTGAAGAAAATTTGCTTCTGGGTACTGAACATTTGTGATGATGAACGGGTTTCCAAGTCTTTCAAGCTTCGCCGACACTTTTTCAGTGAAGAATGTGATCAGTGCTCAAATTGTGAATTTTCCTAAGGGAGAATTTAAAATTTTCTAAGGCAAAAACGAATAAAATGTGCTTTCAAGATGAATTTTCTTCGAATGATGAATTCAAGAGGAATTGCCTAGATAATTTTGTTTGAATTCTTCGAGGATGAATTCTCCAGAGCAGAAGAGAGTTAAAATTCAAATTCCAGTAATAGAGCCCCGGCTGGTAAGTAAAAAAAATGATGAATTTAAATTAAATTTTTCGAAAAGGAATTCAAAAACGCCAGTCAAAGTCAAGTTTCTAGAAGAATAAGATTCCCGACGACTGGAGACAAGTGTCAGAAAAACCAGAGAGGGAAAATTCGAATTCTTGAAGTGGAGTAGTGGAGTTTAATGGCAGCTAAAATTAACTTCTTCTAGAATTGAATTTTAGCTATAAATGAGCAAGTTTTCCTTGTTTTCCACGGTGAGTCGAACTTACTCTGAGGAGTGAAGCATTACTTGATGGGATTCTTGAAGTTTAGAAAGAGTTTGAATTTTGCTTTCTGAGAAGTTGGAAGGTTCTTGAAGTACTTGGGAAATTAATCAAATTATTAAAGCAGAAGTCTGACTGTAATTTAATTTGTTGCTGAAGCTAAGCGCCATTGCTGAGGTAGAAGAGGACGCCCCTTGCTGATTGGAGGAAGTTGTTGAGAGCCTGAAAGAGGTACGACTTTGCTAGTGACTGAGAATTGATTGAGTAAGTTGAAGTTTCCAGTTGAAGGGACGCCTTGTAGTGAGTCGAATAGCTGAGAACTTAGAAGTACGAACTTGCTAGCTTGCTGATTGCTGATACGAAGTCATAGAAGTTGAAATTGCTGATTGAGGATTGTGAAGTAAAGTCATCAAGGTTCACTTAGAAATCTGTTCTAAGTGTTGGAGTTCGAATTTATTCAGGAGAAGAAGCTGAGGTTTGCAAACACGAAAGTTATTGCAGCTTCTAGAATTCGACTGCAGCCCCTATATCATGTATCATTTTTATAAATTAAATTGCTGATGAATGTTTGTTGTTTGCAGATGGCTGAAGCGAGGACAGCGGAAAGGACAATGGTCCTCAAGACAGGCGTGATCAAGAAGCTCGACCAAAGCGTTTACATGCGGAAGTTGAAATTTATTTCAAAACTAGGCAAGTTAATGAGACCTAATTTGGAGCTTTGTCAGCACGGAACCTTTAAAACGAGTACATTTGGAATTGGAAGTCTATCGGGCCGGTCGCCAGCACAACATGTCCAGAAGTGGATTATATGCAGTAGCAGTTTCCATACGGCTATTACGGTCGAGGAGCTATTAATGGGAGTGCGCGTTGCCTACGAGAAGGAACCGATTCGATCCTGCGACACGAGATAGCCAGTACTTGCCAATCCTCCAGCGACCATTAGTGAAACTTCGGGATCGATACGGGAACTATGATTTACAAGTCGAGCGGGCTGGCGGATGGCAATACTTCCACATTGGCGGGAGGGTGCATGGACACAATTAACACCCATTGGATGAGCACTCCTAAGCCATCTCGTGCGAAGTTGCCAAACAGATCATAGCGGAGGACCTGAAACAGGAATACTGTGATCTTATCATGTTGCTGAGCAGGGTTGGTGGTTGCCCACAGTCCTACATTTTCGAGCCTTGGATGTTTTATTACATCAACCTGGTGCTAGAGGGAAAGGATTATGCCAATTGGGCTGAGATGATCAGCGATGGTATACATGAGCAGCTCCTGAGCTTGAGGAGGACTAAAACGTTTTACATGAGCTCCTACCTTATTTATATGTTGGCACGGATGACGAAGTACAGGGGGATCTCTTACAAAGAGCCTGTTGGATGCGGCTCTCATCAGTTCAAAATCCATGAGGCGTGTACACAGTTGCACCTGTCAAGTACAACCCACTACAAACGTGTCAATGATTCATTCACCATGTATATCACAAGGCTGCTTCAGGAGAGGTTACATCACAGAATCTCTAGAGATGCCCAGGAACTGATTGAAAGGTATGGGTGCTGGTTTATACAATTTCCGAGATTTTCATACATTAGGCTGCAAGGATTTTCTTCATACCCATATAGGTTGCCTAAGTACCCAACAGATAAGATATTGATGCTAGAGATATCTAGACAATTGCTTGCCTTTGACAAAATCCAAAAGAAGAAGAAGAAAGGGGGGATAGAGTTTCCGATTGTAATGGGCAACTCGGATGAGGTGTGTCCTTCGATACAGGCGGCTAGAGAAGCTGAGAATGAGCTTCAATTTTATCATTTCTCATATCATACAAGCCGACAGCATTATGACCCGCACCATAACATCAATTGGGTTCTATCGGAGGAGTTCAAACATAAGGCCACCATTGAGGATTATTGGGCTGATGCGGTTGATAATTGGTAGGGAAAAGAGAATATTCTCTCGGTTGCGATTACTCACGTCGGGGAGTGTAGGGGGTAGTTCCCGATTCGGACGGAGTTAATGAGGATATGGATGTTGTGCACCCAGATTATGCAGCTGTTCGAGATACTCCACTTCCACCTGTGGATTGGTCAGAGCCCGAGGTTGCTGATTTGGATACTCTATCCATCCCGGTTATGACATTCACCAGGGCATGGGTTGACAGGAAGGTGAACAGATTGAAGAGTAGGTCAATTGCTTTGACTTACAACTTGATGGGGAGTCCGCTGGGGCGCCCTACGGGGAAGAAAGCGGGAATCACAAGAGGGCGAGTCAGAAAGAAAAGAATTAGTTCAGCGAGCCTCCCACGAGGAGTCCGCAGTGCTTTTAGCTGGAGACCGTTCTCCAAGCATACGGGGAGAGTGTCCTTATTTGCTGATCGGAAGAATTAGAATAGATCAGATGCAGGAGATCTGAGATGATATTGACCTCCGCGGAGAGAATCAATTGGCGAGGCGCCAAGCGTACACATTAGGATTGATCAGCCCGGGATGATAGAGGGACTATTCGCGACCCTACGTTTTCAGCGGCGAGGAGTTAGAAGCTGACCCTTGAATGATGGTGATGATGATGATAGTGTGGTGACGCACTGACCCGCGGGGAACTGATGAGCCTACCATGGGAATGAAGAAGAGGTTGAACAAGTTAGAGAAGTCGAGGCACAGGAGCAGCAGCCCTTCGATATACTATATGAGGTGCCCGATTGGCTTAAGGATAGAATGAGAAGAAGCCCGAGTGAAGAGATTGATCCAGCAGTTGAGATGGAAGAATTTTTGAACCGGATCAGTGCTCCTCCACCGAAGAAGAAGGCAAGAAAGTTTTCAAAGATCTCCACCGATGAGGATGGCTCTCGTACTCTTCACGTTCTTTGTCCCGAGGTGAAGGTGTGGCCGGAATGGCGGAGTTCGAAAATTCACGTGTGGTCACCACTTTGGATTTAGGGGCCGCCCTCTTGGTGCTTTCAGTTGTTGAGGTGTGATAACTCCTTCCTACGCCCTCAAGGATGAGTTGTTCAAAAGGAAGGAAAATACAAAAGGTTGAAGCGAGGAACCTAGAAACCTTAATTGGATATGTTCAGCGGTTGTCGTTCGAGGCGGGATGTGGCGATGAATGAGCTCAGAATATTCCTAGAGAGTAGATCAGCTGACTTAGTAGAGTTAGGGAGGATGTACCGGGAGGCGAGATAAATGGAGTCCGCAGGGGTTTGTCTTGAGGCGAGAGAAATTTATGGAGGACCTTGCCTTTGCCTTTCCAGCGGGCCTCTACTATTTTGACGGATGGATCACGATTGGATGGGGCTTGAAGTGATGCCTCTATCTACTCCAATTAAAGGTGATCCAGCGTCACCGAGGTATTGAGGCATGTGCCATTCTGGGTTGCTGATTGATGGAGGTGTCATTCGGGCGAATGACCGATATGATTTCTCTCGGTGGTATTCTTCAGCTATCACAGGGCGTGGCTTCTTCGATGCGGCACAGGCAGATTCAGCCAAGGTTCACAGGGCTATGGCCAACATTATAGATGGAGTTCAGAACACCTTTGAGGCCATATTTGCTAGGCGGCTGAATCCAGATGAGATAAGTTTTGATAATTTGAGGGGTTTGCTGGTGCCTTTCTTCGCAGACGTTAAGACCTTTGTACATGATGACTTTGAGAATACTGCTACATTCTCCACTTTGATCCAGAACACGCAGGACTCTTTAGCTGCTTGGAGAAAATCTTGTACGAGGCACGAGCATTCAGTCACGGTGTTAGAGTTTCAGTTAGATTGTGTTCCACCGATTTCAGCTCAGGAGGTTGAGGCCGTACTTAGCAGATTTGTTGAGTTGGCAGTCAGAGAGAAGGCAAATGGGAACACACTACTGGACGAGGATCTTCTAGAAGACTGAATATGGAGCATTTATTACCTTTTTCTATTTTTGGGAGTGAGTGGGAATCTTTGATTCATTTAATGTACCACTCCCTATTTTGGCAGTTTTTAGGGTTAGGGCTGAGGTGGCACGATTCTGGCCACTCTATTGATTGTAACCCTAGCCGTCCTTTGGGACTTGGCTAGCTATAAAAGGGGAGTCCCCCTCATTTGAATTATTAGAATTAGATTAGACATTGGAATAGTAGACATTGAGAGAGCATTAGAGCTAGATAGTGTAGCATTGTAGGGCATTTTTGCATAATTTGGAGAAGAAAGAAAGTTTTCCCTTTGAAAACTTTTGAGGAAGATTGTTGTGTAACACATTTTATGATAATAGATCTTTTCATTGATGATGGAATTCGTCTTGTCATGAAATGCTAGCAAGGTTTCTTCTTCCTTTCGTATCCAAGTAGCTTAAATTCATGCAAGTAGCTTACTTTGGTGTGTGGTGTTTTATTGAGATAGCTTCGCTTTATTCCATACCACTAGCGGCTTGTTGATGATAAGTTCGCCTTGTGTGGTCAACTGGACATTACATTGAGTTTAACCGGTTGTGATTTATATGCTTATATCGTCGTTGTGATGAATTGTATGCATGTTAAGTCATAATTTGAACATCTTTTGCTATTTCCCTTGAAGATTGCACCGATTTTGCTGAAGTGTGGCCGGAGGCTGGAGTGAAATCCGGTTGAAGTCTATTGAAACAAAGCTCCACATATCCTGCATTTAGAATAGAATATAAGTTTCTTAGGCCTTGCCCCCTTTACTTTCAGCATATTTCTGATCAGTTTTAGGAAAAGAACCACATTGCCAAATCATACACGTGAGAATTCCCCTTCAAAATCCTACGTTAGCTGCTAACTGCAAGAAACCTGAACAATTACGTAAGTCCCCTCATAAGAACACAGCAATACACATCAACCAAACTGGGTCTATTCGCACTTAAGGAACCTTGGAGTTGAACGTGTGATCTATCTCGCAATCTTAGCACACGGAATACTTTGATCAAGAGAGAACAGAGTAGCCCTAAACTATTTTTGTTCTGCTGTTTGGTGCGGTCATAAAAAACACATCAACAAGTATTAGACTCAAATTGGCTTGAATCAGATGTGTGAATTTGACTTGCACAAGATTTGTGTGCATGGTGAGAGAGTTACTGGATAGACATAGACAATCCTTGAAGAAAAAAATAATTGGAAGCAAAAGAAAGAGGCATTCTTGGATGAGTGACAATGGTTAGAGGATGCAATCCAACAGGTGAAAATAAAAAATGTTGAAGAACATGCCTTGTTAGAGGCAGTTAACAAATCTTGAGAAACACCAAAAAGAGCTAGAACTTCAAGAGTTGATAGTTGTAGAGTGGTAGAGGAGTGAAACTGATTTGGCACATCACCAAAGCATCAAGAGGATCACAGAAGCATCATTGTGTGTAAACACAGCAGGGGTTCTCAAGGAAAAAAAATTGAAACACAAACAGGGTGAGATAGTGAGTTTGCAAGCAAAGCTTAAGAGACTAAAGGTTTCAGTGAAGCATTTAGCTAGTCCATTATAGAATCAGCAGTTCACTCTTCATGATTGGACTAGGTGGAGGACCTTGTTACTCCAAAGTCAATTCTAGAGTTGCCTGAAGGCATTACGCCTTCTCACCTACAAGTATCTTCTTGAACTTATTTTGTACTTAGGCAATAATGTTGCAGAGAAGTGACATTTAGCATTAAGTCAGCTAAAGTCATAAATAAAGTGGTGTTTGGCCAACAATAAGTTGTTTATGTTTGGAAAAGAACAAATTTTCTTAAGTTAGGTTTTATATTAAGCAATTTATGGACCGCTGCAAATTCCTATTTAATTCTTGGTCATTGAGTTGTTGCAATGGTTAGTCCAACCATCACACCCAAGAAAGTGACGTATGCTTATGATCAAGTCTGCAAGAGAGACAGGGAGCTTTATGTGCATTCCACATGAGTTTCTTATTGTCATCTATTCCACATTGCTTTCATATGCATCTCCATGTATTTCTGATTGTCATCTATTGTACATTGCTCTCCTATGGATACAAATTTCATTCCAATTATTTATGTCATTCCTTATGTCTAAATTGCTTGTTTATTATGCTACACTGTTCTGGTATTATTTTCTATTCTAGTTAAGAAACTTCAATTTACATGAAGGAGGGTGTTGTTCATTTTGTTGTTCAAAATACATCTTTCATCTAGCAGCTGAAAAAATATATAGCTCCACCTTGCCCCATGAGTAATAAATAACTTAGAGAGTGTTACTCATTGTTTCTCAGGTGGTTATTGGTAGAAAGAAAAATTATTCCAATGAAATGTTGTTCCTTCTCTAATATCCGCTCAAACTCTTTATTCAATAATTTCTCTCTGCCCCAACAAATCAAATATTAAAATTTGTTGTTCTCGATAAGCTTTGGCTAATACTTTTCTTCAGTTCTATAATACTATGGATGTGGAAGACGGTGATATGAAGGAAGGGTGATTTTTCATCTGGCCCATAGATATTTTTTTTAGACTGCAGGAATTGGTTGGGTATTCGTCCCCCTATAAATTGCAGTGCGCCTAGTAAACTTTTTTCACGTGACCAGTGGCGTTGCCACGAAACGCCCTTTGGTACCTTGGGTTTGGGGGGAGACTAGACCTCATGACCTCTTTCCTACAATAGGATGCTTTAGCCAATCGAGCTAGGCCGCCCGCCCTGCCCATAGATATTTTTGAAATCCACATAACTATCAAAATTCATGTTTGAGTGGAAGGTGAGAAATAAAGTTGGATGTCAAATGTTTTGACTAAAACACATTTTTAACTGTTGAGGTATAGAGCACACATATGCATGAAATTTACTTTTGACCATTGCGATACAGTGTACAGTTATGAGAAAATCCTTCATTTTTCCTATGTATGCATAGTGCAGGCATAGTGCAGGCTAATGTCGTCATAGGAAGTCATGGCTTGTAAGACGGGTATATCATGACTTGATTGTAGACATAACCAAACTAATGTTGATATAATTATTTTCTGACGAAATTATTTTTAAAAATGTACTCATTAAAATATACCTGCCAGGCCCTTTCTTTTATAAATTTGTGATCAAGGTTGAAATTTGATCGATGGCAACATCCCCACTCGTACATTTTAAGGAAAAAAAATCTTTTATCATTAACTTCTACATTTTGTCTACCATGTTGTAGCAGGAGTTTCTTAATCATGTGGCAGATGTTCAATTATAAGAATAATCATTATTCTTGTTGACTGGACAGGTATATTGATAGTTCAGGAGTAACTGGAGAGATTCCAAGCACTTTCAGAAATCTAAAGAAATTGAAGACAGTGTGAGATTCTGCTATAAATCTTCATAGCCTGTGTTCTTTATGTTAGACTTACAGACTTCATAATATGTTCCACCTGTTGGAAGGGTAGACATCCTTATTTTTGTTTTGGCTTGCAGATGGGCATCTGATATTCTAATTTCAGGTGCAATACCTGATTTCATTGGAAACTGGACTGATCTAAATGATTTGTAAGATACTTCTACTATACAATTTAGAATTTATGGTTTTATGTTGAAGTAGAACATTTGGAAATCAGTCTAATGTGTCAGTCCACTGTACACTGATTGGTAGATACCTTCATTTAATATATGTATGTGTGTGCACATGTGTGTTCACAGTAATCTGGTTTTAATCACCATATCATATCAAATTGACCTTGTAACCTCTAATGCAACAGAAGAGAAGTATAGCCCTAATGTTGGAAGAGAAATTTGCTATTGTCTGATGCATATATAAAATGACACATGCATAAAAAGGAAGAGAGGTGTATATATGCATCTTTCGGTGTGTGATTGATGTGCCAACTTCATCAGCATTTGTTTATAGATTGTAGAGTTTTCCTTGACTTAATTTTTGTGCAGTAACTATGGACCTTGTTCTTTGCTGCATGATCCAACTAAGCAATCCATGTAATATACAAGTGGTAGAGGATGCCAAAAGCTTTAAAGTACCATGTTTTCTGATTTACTTGTGCATATGCCATAACCAGAAAACATAGTATTCTTAATATAAATACATAGTACACACATACCTTGTGCAGGCATACCCTATGACTGTTTGAAGACAAGATTTCTTGGTGGTGGTTCTTGAATCTAGCCTAAGGGACTTTAAATTTATCAACTTCTTACATTGATTAGAAAAATTAAAAAAATTGCTATGGAAGTATTAGCAATTCAAAATGGCTTTGCATCTTTTGAAAACCTAACTAAAATTTCTATTGCTCATATAATTTATAATAACCTTTAGTTTATGGAAAACTAGATTGTAGATTGATTTCCTGTCACAGAGGTAGCAATGTAACTAAATGAGAAAATGGTATTCTTACATTATACTGAGGACTGCGTATTGAAATGAGGCTTCCTACAAGAGGACATAAAATAAATCATCCTCACTTCCATTTGTGAATTTTTGACCAGGGTATATTGTTGGTGTTGAAATTTTCTCTCCTCTTGCCTACTATTCTAATGTCCAGCCTTTTTCTATTCTACAGATTTGGGTATGTATGCTGACCAATTAGTTATGCAGGAGGATTCGGGGAACTGCTCTCGAGGGTCCAATTCCTCCAAGCTTCTCCAACTTAACCTCTTTGACGAATCTGTACGTGTTGGATCACTTAATTTTTGGTGGTTGTGTTCATCCTGTCTTTGTTTACTTGATATTCAAATGCAAGCAAGTAAATAAAAGCATAAATTGGACTCATATCTCCACTTTTTGAGTCATTTGGTGGATTTTTGTTCTAGCAGGAGAATAAGTGACTTAACTTCAGGTGTCACATCATTGACATTCTTACTAGGCTTGAAAAAATTAACTCAACTGTAAGTAAAATAACTTGCACCCAAATGGAAAGTTGTTTGTTTTGTTATTTCTTTATTACATAGAATTTTCTGACATTAGACATATTATGTGTTGTGCAGAGTCCTGAGAAACAACAATATTTCTGGCGAAATTCCCTCATATGTTGCAGAATTGAGTGAATTGCAGCACTTGTAAACTAATCTTCCATTTTGGCACATTATTTTATTGTTCTTCTTTTTATCCTTTATCTATCATGGTCATTTTTGTTCATTGATAAATCAGAAAGTGCAGAAACAGTGACTGTAGATTCATTACATTGAGAACAATTAGACTGATTTCTTGCACTAGTACCTGATGTAGGGAGAAAATTATTACACATACTCAGCTACCTAATAAGTAAATCACTGAGACAGAATGCATTATGCTATAAGAAACCAAAATATTTCAATGTTTCTACCTATAGGGTTAAGTTGATATAAATAACTAAATTTTTCATGGTTTACAAAGAAATTTGTCACTTATGATAACAATATAAAAATCAACATTGCAGCAATGCAAAGACATATACAGTTCAGTGCATGTCCACGGTGGATTCCAAATAATGAGAAAACGATTCATTATTTGTAAGCCTAATGAGACCAAGTCGCAAGAGAATAATAAGGCAAAGGAAGAAAGGATAATATGACAAAAAGTATGTTTTCAACAGTGAGTTGGGTTTGGGTAAGGACAAGATGCAGGAATGCCTTACATTTGCCAATCAAAGTATGACAGCCTTGATAATGCCTACACTTTGCTGTGATAACATAACTTGCTTCTACATCATCACCAAATACATCAATTTGAAAGGAAAACATTTAGATAGCTAAACCCTAAAATATTTGATATATAACACAAGTATTTTTTCTCATAAAGCACAAATAAACTTTGTTTTCTATATTTTAGTAACTATTTGTGCTGACAGGGCTGACCTGGCATTAGTTTTCTTTTTTGAATAAGTGATGCTTCCAATGACTCCATCCAAGTGAGCATCAATTGAGAACTGTAAAACCTAAAAATATCTTCCCCAAACTTTGCTAAAATTTTAAATGCATACTGACATGAAGAAGACCAAAATAATGGCCAAGATTGATGTGACCAAGTTTGACCTCCTATTGACTGATTTTTCTGCTGCATTGACCAAATGGGATTTGGTTTGTTTAATTTTCACAAAGGATTACTGTTGTGTAATTGACATTGGAAAGTGACATGAAGTAAAGGATTCTCAAGGTTCAGATATGTGAACATTATTGGTTTGTCTTTAACAGCTTTAGACAAACCTAGACAACTACATTTCTTTATTGAATTTATTTTATATACCAAATATATTATTAAATACTAATTAACGTTCAAATCATAATGTGAAAATATAACCATGATTAATAATTATTATAATCTAACATCCTCCCTAAATGGTTATATTGGAAAAGGCATAAAAATTTTCCCGGAACTTGTTTGATTTGTCTAGGCCATGTATCTTAGTGAGCAATCTTTAAGAGTTTTTCAGAATTTCTACTTATCACCTCCAAACTCATGCCCATCCCACCTTCACATTATGCCTCATCACTCATCCCACCCAACAAGACAACCCTAAAACAAGTCAAAATATGATTGGAACTAACATCTCTCTCAAGGAAGGGCTTGGCCTTCGATCAGAGTCTTTTGCCACAAAGTTCAAACTAAAATTCAGTTTGCTATTTCACATGTGTTAGCATTTTAGTTTGCAGGTTTAGTATGACATAAAACTGAAAAGTGAAGTAAAAATTTCTTCAAATTGGAAGAGGAAGCTCCCCTATAACATAAAACTAACCCTAGATGTGAGACACTAGACAAAATATACAAGTACTCACACTTTGTAAAACAAATTTTGGGATTTTTTGTGAAGTGCAGTAAATTAAACTATATTTTCCCTATTTTTTTGGCCTCAAGTATGAGCACAAGATTGAGATTGGATCTTCTCTTGTAGATAGGATTTTATATTTGATGACTCACAATTTATGGGTTTAGTTTAATGTCCCCTTTTTTTTGGCCTCTCTCGTATCTATGGGAATTCCAACATTCTTGGAGAATGCTAACTTTCTCTATACTTTGGGAGGTGCAGAAAAGTAATAAAATAAATAACTTAATTTGTCTTAAAGTAACTTTATACTATTTTCCTAAAGGCAACTTATGTTTATTTTTTTATTTTAAAGGAGGGTGGTGTCGTGACATTTTCACACATCGCCCCATTCAAGATGGGGACCCCTAATTTTTGCTCCATTCTGGTCTTTTGGCTTGGGTTTTGTCTCTCTCTCTCTCTCTCCGTCTCTTTTCTATCTGCCTTTCCGGGGATTTCTCTGCCGATGAGCTTAAAACATGAAATTGGCCAAGTCTGAAAATTAGGGTTTCATCTTCCTGGTCAGTCCGAGGTTGAATGAAGTGAATAAATTGAAAACGGAGCTTAACATTGATGACAGTAGGCTTCCAGCAGGCTCTCAGCGAAATTTCATCAAATTCTAGCTACTTACTTTTTTTAGTAAGTGTGCAATTACAGGAAATCTTTCAGCATTTTTGAAATTCCAACAGTCACACTGCATTCAGAACACATCAAGCTGCTCGCATGCAAAATTTGAGCTGAAGCGGACAATTTTCTATTTTTAGCAGTCCAGCTTCCGGGACAAATTTCAGGGCCTAGATGCAGAGTTTTTCTTTGCATGTCTGGATATTCCTTCTAGGTTTTTCAAGACCTTCGCGATGGTGTAACATGCAAAGTCAGATGACAACTTTCAGAGTTCAGTCTTCCGAGGCTATTTTTAGGGTTTGCATGTCAGGGTTTTCTTTGCATGTTGGCATATTCTTTATGGGTTTTTCGAGAGCTACGCAGTGATGTGACATGCAAATGGAGATAATCACTCAGTAAGGAACTTACTATTTTTTAGCGAGTGCATCCGGCCGGTAGCTTCCGGCCTTACTTCAAAATCACAGTGCAGCCTTGTGAGAAACAAGGATAAAGCGGAGATCATTTTGGTATACATGTAGAAAATTAGGGTTTCAGCTTTGGGACACGAAGAGAATAAGCAGGTCAAAATTTTTGGCCGGTGTAAACCACCGCGTCGGCATTCTTCAAGAAGCGCTATACGCTAGTAAAATTTGAGAGCCAAGCGAGCACTTACTATTTATAGTAAGTCATTTTTTGAAGCAGACTAAAAATAACCGTCGATTGCATGCGATGTCGTGATAAGATCCGCGTGGTGATGAGCGCGTCATTCAAATTTCAAATCAATCAGAAAAGTGGGGCTATTAGAAGCAAGCAATTACTATTTATAGTAAATCACCTCCAGAAATGGGCTAAAAATAGCAGGCCGACCAAAAATAGCAGTGTCAACAGGGTAACAAGGCCGTGAGGATGCAGTGTTTAAAATTTCAAATCGTTCTGAGCTTCAGAGATGCAAAAATCAGGAGACTTACTATAATTAGTAAGGCACAGGGAAGCTGGCAAAAACGAGGAAAAGTGACTAAGTCTGAAAGCTCGTCCTCCTGCCTAGGCAAAATGCGCCCAAGTTGATGAAGAAGCATGGAGAAAATTCTAAGTATAAGCTTCGCCCATCCTTCAAGCATGGCAAAATGCGCCCATGAAGCATAAAGTCAAAGAGGTCAATGTTTTTCATCCTGCATCTATGGTAAAATGCGCCCACCTTGAGAGTTGATAGGAAGAAATTTTCTAAGTGTTGAATATCCTCCACCACCCCCTAAATGCGCCCATCCTGCACATAGGTGGAAATGCGCCCAAAAGAGAAGAAGTCAAATGAGTCAAAGTCTTTTATCCCTCTCCCTATGCAAAATGTGCCCAAAAGAGGGCATGTAAGGACAAAAAAGGAGAAGTTAAAAGGTCACAAAAGGACGTGGTTACAAGTTTCATCCTCCTCTACATGAAAAATGCGCCCAAAATGCAAAAGGTCAAAGGAGTCAACAAATTTCGTCCTCCTTACATGCAAAATGCGCCCAAATGGGGCCATGTGAAGACAAAATGAGGGAGGTGAAGAGTCATATGCAAGGCGTTTGAAGTTTAAAATCCTCCTCACCCTCTAATATGCGCCCATCCTACTCCTAGGCTCAAATGCGCCCAAAAGAGGGCATGTGAAGACGAAAACGGAGAAGTCCAAGAGTCATCCTTCATGTATGTCAATATGCGCCCAAGTGAAATACTCCAAGGCGTGGTCAAAGCAAGGTAAATGCTAGGCGTGGTTGTTATTCACCTTCAAGTCCTATATGCGCCCAAGGTGGTGAGTGAAAATAAATATTGCTAAGGCGTGGAAATTTAAATATCTTTCAAGTGTGAAATAAAATGCAAGGTGATGAATAAATTTTTTTCCTAAGACATTGAGGATGATGGAAGTAAAATATGATGTGCTTGCAGGAAGATCTTCTAAGTGAAATAAATTTTTCTCACAGGTAAAGTGATTAAGTTGAATATGAAATTTACTAGGCAAAATTTTCAAGGTGATTTAAAATTTTTCTAAGGCAAAGTATTTTCTTAGAAAATACGCCTAGAACTCAAGGTGATGAATTTTTCTTCTTAAGGCACGAGCAAGTCTTCCAGCGACAGAGTCAGAAGATGACAACAATGCAGGATGATTT